>NW_004624747.1:27462702-27496382 GCF_000247695.1 Heterocephalus glaber | reverse complement strand
CTCCTCCTCCTCCTGCTCCTCCTCCTGCTCCTCCTCCTGCTCCTCCTCCTGCCCCTCCTCTGACTCCTCCTCTTCCTCCTCCCTCTCTTCCTTCTCCCCACCCTGCCCTGGCTCTTTCCCTTTTTTCACACAGGGACAGAAAAAGTCACTGAGGGACGTGAGTGGCTGGCTGCAGGGTGACAAGCGCTTGTTTACTCTGCTTAATCCAAATTAGGGTGTAAGAACTTTAGGGCATTAGATGCAACCCCCATGGTAACCACGAAGAAAGTAGCTGTAGAATACACACAAAAGGAAACGAGAAAGGAATTTAAACTTTTTACTACCAAAAAAAATCAGGTGAAGACAAAGGGAGGCTGTAATGTGGAAAATGAAAGGTGGTAAAGCCCTAAAGCAGAGAAACCACTACACTCAAGCCACAGAAGTCAGACCCTGGTCATCAGGCGGCCTTAATGGGGGGCCCGGCAGGAGCCGTAGCAAGGACGGCCTCGGGCGCCTGAGCTGGGTGACAGGAGGGTCCACCTGCCAGGCCCCGGAGCAGCCAGGCCCCCACTCCCGGGGCAGCGGCGCTGGCCGGAGGGCCTGGACGCTGTGTCTCATGGGGACAGAGTTTCAACAGTGTGGCCACCACGCTGCTCTTGGAAACGCCAAGGTGGCAAACCTCATGCCATGTACATTTTATCACAAAGAAAACCCCACCACGTGTAAACGTGCCAAAGGCCGGCACGCCTTCCCACAGTCCTGAAGGCCAAACACACGCAGGCTCCTCCCCCCGGCCTGGCCTGTCCCTGGGCGCTTAGCTCTCTCCCTGCCCCGTCCTCTCCTCTGGCCGCTCTGGCTGAGGGAGACGTTGCCTGGGCCCTGGGGTGCGGGAGCTGTGCAGAAGCAGGCCGGCGCCCAGCCCTGCAGCGTGCCCGGGCTGCCTGCCTGCTGCGGCTCCCTGCTCCTCCCACCGGCGGAGACAGCGTTGGGGTGGGGTCTGTCTGTGCTTGGCTTCTAGTCCCTGCATTCAGCTGTGCCGCCTGATCTGTCCTCAGTCAGTGCTGCCGGTCAGATCATCACTGGAATAGAATCTGCCCCGCTTGGCCAGGAGTAACCGGGGCACATCACCGGTGCAGCAGGCGAGGCGCTGCGGCCGGCTGGGGAAGAGCCTCCTCCTGGCCGGCACACGTGTCCACCACTCTGCAGACCCTGGGGAGTACGTGTGCGCCCCGATAACTGCCCCGTCACCCAGGCCCGTGCTCCGGGAAGCCCAGCTGTTTCGCATGCACTGCGCCCCGAGAATCTGGGCTCCCGTTCCTGGCACAGATGGCCCACAAGGGGCGCTGTCCGGGGGTGCCGTGCTGGGGACCTGGGGGAGGCGTCCATCTCCTGACAAGTGGCTCCCGGGCCTCAGGGCACGTGCTCTGCACAAACTCAACAAACACACTTAGAGGGCGATGGCCCCGGGCTCCTCTCAGGTCCCGCAGACTCGGGGTGCGGACCTGGAGCGGCTCGTCCTCGCCCACCTCAGGTGTGTCAGCGACTGTGTCCTGCCGGGTGTGTGGGCAGCTCATGCAGATCTGTGCCTTCCATGTCACCTTCCCCGTGCTCTGCTGGACAGACAGGAACTCGGGCCTGGACTGGGGAAGAGCCCGCCGTGTCCCAGCCAGCTGAGCATCGCCGTGGGCCACACTGCCCAGGTGCAGTTTCTCCCTGGGTGTGGCTGGTGCTCCATGGCCCTGGCAGAGTGGGAGCCAGGCCACCAGGTCTCGAGCTTCCACGCAGCGCCTTTGAGGGAGACCTCTGCTGACTCCACGCTTGCCGGACGCACAGTGCTGGCTCCACCGCAGCCCACATGAGGGTGGCTCAGGGAGCAGCTGCCCTCCCCAGCGGGAACCCGAGGTCAGTGGCCCGACACCATGCGGCCTGCAGAGGAGGCAGAGCTGGGGGACCAATGTGCAATGCGACACAGCCAGCACCGAGGATGAAGAGGTGGGGCTGCTGGCTTCTGCAGCTGGTGGAGCTCTTGTGACCCCAGAAGCACCTGCTTGGCAAGGATCCCTCCTCCTGCATCTGCCTGGGGACCCCAGGGTGGCTGAGGGTCCGCGGGGCACCATGTGAGGGAGGGAGACCCTGTCCTGGGCCGCCGTGGACCTGCGCCCTCCCACACAGCGCCAGGTCTCTCATTGCCTTTGGCCAGGGAGACCTGGCTGGGCTGTGCTCAGCTGGGCTCTGTCCAGCGTGCCCAGGGTTCCTGGCGGCCCTCCTGCCTCCCACACAGGCCGAGGGTGCCCTGCTCAGGTGTGCCCTGAATGAGGCTGTCACAGCCAGCACCACTCCAGCAGTGGTGTACAGGACACTGGAGTTTCACTGGGCGAGTAAGCGGCCAGGGGAGGAGGGATCAGAAAAACGCCTCCTCTGCACGTGAAACGGAACAGGCGTTGCGGAAATGACAGGAAGAGGGATTATCCGTGGGAGCATCCAGGAGGCTGCCGGTGTCCACATGAGCTGCTTAGTCATCTTGGCAAGATTTCGAGTACACCCACCTCTTTGTGCTTTTGCCTGGAGCCTGTGATGGATCGGCTCCCACGCCTGGCTGGGTGACAGCAGTGCTGAGCCAGCAAGCGACCGTCTGCCCTGTGGTCTCTGTGGGCAGCGGGGTCTCAGCCTCCTGGCCGGGTGGGAGCCGGGTCCACAGCAGGGAGAAAGGAGCCGGGACAGTGACCGGGCAGCGGTTCCTCAGGCGGTGCCCACGCTCCTCATCCCCGCAGGAGACAAGACGCCAGGGGCCCTGTGTGCTGTCGGCTCCACCCACCCGGCAGTCGCAGCCCTTGGGGAGTGGGGGCCTGCTGGGCGGGGAGGGTCAGCACGGTGGGGCCAGGCTGCGCCCCAAATCCTTCTGTGGCGGGGGAGGGGAGGGCTCAGCCGAGGACCACGGCATGCGAGGGCCCGGGAGCCCCCGGGGAGACCCTGTCTGTGGGTCTGGGGTTCCCTGGGGCCTCTTGGCCTCACCCTGTGGAGCTGAGGAGCTCGGCCACCTGTGGGGAGGTGGGGACAGGCGCCCACTCTGACCTGGGGATTGGAGGGGGCGCAGGTGGCCTCCCGACCTGAGCAGCCCGGGACCCTTCTCTCGCAGGACACAGGACAGGAGCGGGGTGACCTCCCAGGGCCCGGCCAGGCCACAGACCCCGCACTGCCCTTCGGAGAGTGAGGCCAGTGGCCTGGCTGTCTCTCCCGTGTGGGCTGCAGGGACTCTGGGCGCCTGGCTCTGGGGGCAGCTGGGCTCTGGCCCCAAGGCTCCTGTGTGCCTCAGGTCCCAGGTCCAGTGCTGGCCGAAGGACGTTGGTGTCCCGAGGGAAGTGCGATTTGTCTGCCGTGTGACTCTGGGCCTCACAGCCAGCATGGGCCACTGTGGAGTTGGCGTCCAGCTGCCGTCTGGGCTCTGTGGACATGAGGTGAGGGCCCATCCCGAGCATGTGGATGGTGGGGTCTGCATTTGGGGTGCCACGGTGGTGGCCAGTGCCCGGAGCTCAGGGGACAGCTGACGTGCAGCTGCCGCATCAGTAGCTGCTCCCCATGGTGCCCAGAACTGCCCCTCGCCCCGGGGTCCCCAGCCAGGTCTCTGTGCACCCACACACCTCACATGCCCCCACCTGCATGTCAGGATGCTGCTGTTACACACGGGGGACCCCCTCGTGCCCCATGGGACTCCACACTTCGGACGCTTGTTGGGTCTGTGGCTACCAGGCCAGTGTTGAGCCCTCCAGGCTGGGAGGACTCCTGACCGCGACGGCTGGGCTCCAGGTCCTGGCATTCCTGCATGCTGGCTCAGGGCTGTGCTCCTGGGCCTCAGGGGCTGGGGTCCCCTCTGCTGGGAACTGGTCCTGGACACCCCTCCTGGTGGCCACCCTCCTGCACAGGGAAGCTGGCCCGCTGCACCCCCAGATCTGTCACTTTCCAAAACTGCATTCCTCCACGGGGGCCTTCTGTCCAGCCAGCAGTCGCTCGTAATCGCTCATTTTGGGGTCCGATCAGGTATTTCCTTGACAGGAGCCTGTGGATATAATGTGAATGGGGAAAAATTATATTTGGCATTTCCTCAGTCTTTTGGCCAAAGGCACAGGGCTGTTTCTCACTAGATTTCAGCTGGCAGATTTATTTTTGCATTTCCTCTTTATGCCTGGTCTTATTGGGACCAGTGGGTGTTTGAAGGGAGAGAGACTGTGGTTTTCTGTGCAAAGGGCAGGCCATCTAGCAGGTCCCCTGCAGTCCCAGCTGGCCACTGCCGGGGGACAGAGTCCAGTGTGGCCAGACTTCTGCCTGCTCCAGGGCACCGGGCCACTGGTGCTGTGGGTGGCCCTGTGGCAGGCTCTGCAGCCCCCAGGCCCTTACCCTGGAGGTGCCGATCTCCCCTGCTGCTGTTCCCTCTGGGCTCTGGGCCTCTGTCCATCCCTCGCTGCCCAGCGCCTCTGAGAGCCAAGGGCTCCTTCTTTGATGTTTTGGGTGGAGCTCTCCTTCTGGCCAGGATCCCCACCAATGGAGCTTATGTTCCAATGAACAAAGGAAGGAGAAGCCTCAGACCCCTCCTGACACGCAGGCAGCTGCCGCCTCTGTAGAAGGGCTCACTTGTGCCCGGCTTCTGGACGGAGTCAGGCACCTCCCACCTCTGCATCCGCCCATTCATCTGTCCACCCATCCCAGGCACCACGTGGCAGTGGCTTGAGCATACCGATCCTGCAGGCCTGCCGGGCTCACGATGAAGGTGGGGACTGAAGTGGAATCCTGGGAGTTGGGCAGAAGTGGCTCAGTGGTGAGGCTTGGTCGGCCTGGCAGCAGCTGCAGGTGGCCCATGTGGGTGCCAAATGCTGCCTGGTTCCTGGTGCTGCGGGCAGCAAGTGGGTGGCCTCGCTGCTTGAGTCGCTTCCTGTTCCCGTGTCCCTGAGCTTGTCTTCATGGGAAATTGCTCGTGGAGCAAAAGCTCGTGAGTGAAGGTGTCGGCACTTTCACTGCCCGCCTGGGGTGTCACACAGTTGACTCGCTCAGCCCAGGGCAGGAGCCAGCCCAAGTCTCCCCACACAGGAAGTGACAGGCTTGGTGTCCCACCCAACAGGCAGAGCTGGTGTCTTCCTATTTGCTGGTCGGGGATACCGGCTCCACTGTGTGTGCCATTTTCTGTGATTTTTTCTTATTGATTTGAATTTTCTCTTAATATATTGAGGATAGAAGCTTGCTTGTCATTGTCATATTTTCTCTGAGTGCTTTCCTCCCGTCTATGCCTTATAATTTTAGGACATTTCAGTTCACATTCAGAAACTTAAGTCCCTCTTCACCTTCAAGATTTTATTTTCCTGAGCTGGGAATGGTGGTGCACAGCTATGATCCCAGCACCTGGGAGGCTGAGGCAGGGATATTGCCCAAAGTTCTAGCCTCAACTGCATAGCAAGATCCCTCTCTCTTGCCAGGGATTTAGCTCAGTGGTTCCGATGCCTGCCTTGCAAGCGCAAGGTCCCGAGTTCAATCCCTGATACCAAAAACAAGATCCTCTCTCAAAAAACCGAAACAATAAAAAAATTTGTAAAAATTTATTTTCCTTAGAAATGTAATAGATCTTTAAATTTATTCATTTTGAGACAAAATGAATGTATTACAGTAAACTTTCACAGACTGACGAAGAACATGTTTTTGAAGTTCTCGGTGCTGGAAATGCAGCGAAAGCCTCGCTTTGTAGGAGCTCATGTCTCAGAGACCCCACAAATTCTCACATCCGTCATAAATCCAACCCTGGGAATTTGGAAGGCGCCACAGAGAGGAATCTGAGAAATTCGCAACTGCTCCCTCAGAATCCAGACTATCTCGGAGGGAAACGCAAGGTCATTGTGGGGGACCTGATGAGTCGGGGTGCGGGGCCGTGGCTGGGGCCCTCCTGTCCCCTCTGCGCCCAGGGAAGCACTGACCGAGCTGTGCAGGGAACGCCCGGAAGGTCACTGTGGGGGGCGGAGGGGAGGTGGGCGGGACAGGAAGTAGCCGTCGCTGGGCAGCGGGACGCACACGAAGGGGGAGGGGAGGTCAAGGCCCCAAACCGTGCTGAGTGGGAGGGACGCAGGGAGGGTGGAGCTGTCACAGGACCACAGGGTGGAGGAGAAGGTCTCTGCTCTGCGCTCTGAGCAGCGACGGGGCCCTGGATGTGTACCGAGACCCTGTGCACCACTGCACACCCTCCTGGTGTTGGTGATGGAAACCGAGCGTGCGTAAGGGCGCGCACACTTAGATCTCTCTGGAACACGTGTGCCCCCAACCCAGGGACGCTCTACCTTCCCCTTTCTTCAGGGGCCCTGGGGCCCTGGGGCCCAGAGGCCCTCGTGGGGCCGCGGGGCCGTGTCCCTGGAGGAGGCGGCGTGGAGAGGGGCTGGCGCTGGTGGCAGTGAGGCCCTGTCCCGGGGGCAGAGGGGCCACCAGCCCGCGTGAGCACAGCCAGGTCTCCGGGGGCTGGAAGCTGTACCAGGGAGAGGGACGGGTGACGGGGGCCAGGATAGCAGGGTCGCAGCCTCCACCTCGGGCCACGCTCCACTTCCTCGTTGTCTAAAACTCTGAATTTTATTTTATTTTATTTTTTTGGTAACAGGGATCGAACTCGGGTCCTTGCGCTTGCGCAGCAGGCGGCGAAACCTCTGAGCTAAATCCCTGACCCCTAAAACTCTGAATTTTAACAGCTGGTTCAACTGGGTCCAGACGCAAACCCCCGTACACCGTGCTGAATGCCACCGCTCCCGGGTCCCTGCGGCTAGAGAAGTGTCCTCCCTACGGCACGCTGTTTCCCATCTCCTGATGCCTTCCTTCCTTGGGAGGAAATCAGTCAGATGTCCAGCTGCGCCCTCGGATCCTGATGCTGCTGCTGGCTCCGTGAAGCAGCGCCCGGCTCCCACGGGATGCAGGCGCAGCGGAGCCCGAGGCTGGCTCCAGACCTCCTCCGTCTGAGGGCAGGGCTGTCAGTGTCCCCGCCTGGCTGAGACTGGCGGTGGTTCTGATGGTGCCGCTGGATCCCTCCAGGGCAGATCCTGCCCTTCTTCCGCCTGGGAGCTTCCTCCTCATCCATGACCACACCAGTCAGTTTTTAAATAAGGTGTCGAGACCTCTAATTTTTTCATTCCTTCCAAAATTATGCGCTTGGGTTCTTGTGAGCAGAAGACCCCGCCCCCCAGGGCTGTGGATTCGTGGTGAGATGCGGGTCACACCAGGAAGGCGGACGGCTGTTTATTCTTCCCCTTTATGTATCAACCTGCAGAGCAGAGCTGGCGTCCAGCAGCCTGCAGGAGCGTGCAGGGACATGCCGCACACTTTTCCCTCCTTGTCACTTCTGTCTGCGGCGTTTTACTCCTAGCCTTTTTTCAAAAAATTGAGCTGAGTTTTGCACAACCTAAGAATCAAGCGTTTTAGGGTGTAAAGTTCAGTGCACCCCTGATGTTGCTGGACCACCTCCTTTGTCCAGTTCCCGAACATCCCATCGCTCCTGTTCTCCCATGGCCATGGCCACAGCTGTCCCCTCTCTGCCCCTGCCTGTGGATCTAACATACTGCACATCTAGTGCCAAGGAGACCCTGAGGCACGGGCGCTTCTCGATTCTCTCTCCTGGCAGGGCTCCAGGGGCTTGTCCGTGCTGAGCCCGAGGCAGCGCCCCTTCCTGCTCCGTGTGGCTGTGTCCAGTGCTCCATTACCATGGTGGGCGATGGACGTTTGTGTTGGTGATTGAGGTGCAGGTAGAGCAAGGGCAGCAAACAGGAAGCCGTGGGATGAGAATGAAGGAACCATCAGAGCAAGGACACTGATGTCAAGATACCAGAGAACCAAAGGTAAAGGTCGCCGGTCCCTAGATCCCAGGCAGGGCAGACCCCCAAGTACAGCACTGGGCCTGTGCCCAGCCTCGGCTGCATCGTGCTCTGAGCCCTCTGTGGTGTGGGGCGCCATGACGTGACCCTTCCTCGGGATCTGCTGTGGTCAGCAGTGCCCGCCTGGTGGGCAGGCCGCGTCTGGTGCCTGTTGGGCCAGGACTGCTGTCCGTTGTCCCCAGCTGCAGACCCTCTGGAGACCCCAGGACCCGCGAGACCCAGAGGTGCCCCGGGGCCGCTCCCAGCCTGTAGGGTGCACCTTGGCTTCTTCCCCTTACTCCGTCTTAATACTGCTCACTCCTGCTGCTCCTCCTGGGGCCCTGCTCAATTCTCTGTGGGGACGCCGAGAGCCTGGAGACGCTGCCCCAGGCCCACCTGATGGCAGTAGCACCGCTACACCATGGGTGTGCGGGTGCCTGCTGGAGCCCTGTGTGTTAGGCCTTCTGGGTGGCGCTCAGAGGAGGACCTGCTGGGGTGAGGTGATTCTGTGTCCGGCTGTGTGAGCAGTTGTGGCCTTTCAATTCGCACTGCACACGGGGCCTATTCCATCACACTGGGGAAGGGGAGCCCCGGGGCTTGACGCTGGGGACCAGGATGGTGCGCATCGGCCAGCTGTGTATCTTTGGAAAAATATTTATTCAGTCCTTTCCCTGTCCTTCTTTTTTAAATTGTTTGTTTTCTGTTGTTAAGCTTTGGTTCTTTATTCATTCTGGATTCTTTACCTTTAATAGCTACATAATTTAGAAATATTTTCTTTCGCTTTATAGATTGTAGATGTGCAAAATGTTAAATTTGGGTAACCTAATTTACCTATTTTGAAGACAGATAATTTTCCTATTTTTTATTCTTCTACTTTGAAGTCTAATTTATCTGTTTTTTCTGCTATTGCTCATGCTGTTGCTGGTTATTAAGATGTGCCTGCAGGTTTTTTCCTTAGTCTTATAGTTTTAGCTCGTATGTTGAAGATTGATCCATTTTGTATTAATGTGTACATATGGAGTAGGACAAGTCCAACTTCCTTCTTGCCTGTGGAAATCCTGTCTCCCCAGCAGCACGTGTTGAAGAGACTATTCTTTCTGTGATGTCCGAGCACCCTGGCCGAAAATCCTGTGACCACGGATATGGGGGGTTATTTCTGGATTCTGTCCTGGTCCACTGGTCCACATGGCTCTCTTAGTGCCGGTACCACATAGTTTCAATTACAGCACCATTGTCATAAGTTTATTTTATTGAAATAAATTTTGACCTAGGGATGTGTGAGTTTTCCAAATTTGCTCTTTTCAGACTGCTTTGGGATAAGTTGTGACTCAATAGAAATTTTAGGATTTAGCTAACATTTCTTCAAACAAACAAAAAAGCAACAAATCTATAGTACTTTTGATAGACATCACAATGCCTCTGTAGATCGCTTTGGGGAATTCTGATGTCCTAGCAATATTAAACTTTAGCACAGAATGTATTTCCATTTATTCTGTAATTTCTTTCATTAATCTCTTAGAGTTTCCAGTGAACAAGTCTTCCTTCAATTAAGTGCTTGTCCCTGGGTGTTTTAGTCTTTCTGGAGTTATTGTAAATGGAATTTTTTTCTTAATGTCACATTTGGGTCACTCGCTGAGGCTGTGTGGAAGCACAGCCAGTTTGTGTCGGCCTCAGCCACAGCTGGTGAGTTCTGTCACCAGGTCTCAGCCTTTTCTGTGGACCCACCAAGATTCTCCAAGTCCATGTCACCTGTGTCAGTCACCTGTGAGTAGAGGTTGTTGCACTGCTTCGTTTCCGATTTGTGCGCCCTTTATTTCCTTCTCTTGCCTGACTGCTGTGGCTAGAAATTTCGGGTGTGAAGGGAAGTGGGAAAAGCAGGCCCTCCTGTCCTGTGCTTAGGTGAGTGGAGCGCTGTCAGCCTGCAGAGTGTCGTATGGGCTGCGGGTTTCCAGGAACTCCCTTCCTGGCTGGAGACATGTTTCCTTCCATGCCTAGTTGGCTGTATCCGAAGCTTTTATCCCTTTGCTTTTCTTTCTTCTTCTTTTTTTTTTGGTACGGGAGATTGAACTCAGGTCTTTGTGCTTGCGCAGCAGGAGGCAAAACCACTGAGCTAAATCCCCGGCTCCTCTTTGCTTTCTTAAATCACAAGAGGCTGTTGTGTCTTGCTAACTAAATGTTTTCTCTGCATCAACTGCGATGCCCATATTTTTCCGTCTCTTCCTAATTTTGTGTTGTGTTGAACACCTTCGTGTGTGTTCAGTTGTGTCTGTGCTCCTGGTGTGAACCCCTGGTGTGAACCCCCAGTTGCGTGACCATCTTACTCTGCTGTAGGCTGAGCAGTGGCTGTTCTCCGGGGGTTCTGCGCCAGCACTGGAAAGCAATTTTGGTCCGCAGTCGCCTGCTCCTGTGATGTGTTGCTTCAGTGTCAGGGCGATTCCAGCCTCCTGGGAGGAGTTGGGAAGTGTTTCCTCCTCTTCTGCTTTTGGGGAGAGTCTTAGCGTTTGGGGGTTTGCTCTTTGAAGTGTCTGTACTATTCAGGCAGGAGGCTGCCTTGTCCTGGGCTCTTCTTTCAGAGGATTTCCATGACTCATTCATCTCTTCTTGTTTGAAGTCTCCTTGAAACAGATTTTCCATCTCTTCTCATGCCTGTTTTGGCTGTGTGTTTCTCTCTCTGTCCAGGTTGTTGTGACCGACTCTTCCTGGTGTGGCCGCAGGGCAGGTGGCGATGTCCTGTCCACTTCTGACTCTGCTCACGGCTCCCCCAGGCCCAGTGTCCCCCACCCCAGTGAGTCACTGTCCCCTCCGAGGTTGTCTTTGTCCTGCGCTGCCAGTGAGGGGTCACCAAGCCGGCTCCCCACCCCGGCCACGTGGCTCTGTGGTCCCTGGTGGCCGCCTTGCCTTGAGAGACGTCACCATGACCTCCAGTCATTGCGTCCACCTCCTGGGCCCCAGGGCCCCTGAGCTCACCACTGTCCCCCTGGGGGCCTCCCTGTGCCCTTTCCATTCCTGCTCCTTTCCCCTCAGGCTCTGACTGGATGTCGCCTCTGCTGGCTTCTTCCTGGCACCCCGAGGCTCCCTTGGAGTCAGTCCTCTTTATCACGCCTCCTCCTGCCGCTGGCTGCTGAAGCCAGGACTCTGCACCTGGGGCTCCCAGGGGCCCCTGCTCCAGGCAGAGTGGGTCGGGAGGACACGGGGTCCTGCCAATGAGTGTGTGTGCACTTGTGTGTGTGTGTGTGTGTGGTGCCATCGTTATTTTTTTAGTAGTCATGTTTGCAGTATGTAATGTGGACATTCCTCATGTGGAGTTGGGTGCATGGACATAACACATCCCAGTTCTTTTTTTTGGTATCGGGGCTCGAACTCAGGACCGTGCACTTGCAAAGCAGGCGCTGTGCCGCTGAGCTACATCCCCGGCCCCCAATTCTTTCTATCCCGCCTCCCCCCCATCTCTTGACCCCTTCCCCTCTGAGAGAGATCCACCTCCCTACTCCCTATTACTTATCCTTTATTTTGATCTTTATTTGTAATTTGGGCTTCTCATTTAAGAAAAATAATGCGGTAATTAAGCACATGTGTCTGATTTATTTCGTTCAACATTATGGTCTCAAGGTGCATCCATTTTCCTACAAATGACTCAAGTTTATCCTTCTTTATGGCAGAGTAGCACTCCATTGTACATAAATACCACATTTTCTTTATCCATTCATCTGCTGACGGACGCGTAGGCTGCTTCCAAGGTTTAGCTCTCATAGTTGTGCTGTTATAAACCTGGGTGAGCATAGATCACTGATAGGATACCTTTAACTCTTTCAGGAAAATACCTAGAGGGGGAATAACTGAGTCAAATGGAATTTCTAGTTTTAGTTTTTGGAAGAATCTCTCTACTGATTTCTATAGTGGTTGTATGACTTTATATTCCCATAAACACTGCAGAAGGGTCCTTTCCCCCCACCACCTTCCTAGCATTTGCTGTTATTTGATTTCTTGATGATAGCCATTCTTTCTGGGGTAAAATGGAATCTCAGTGTTGTTTTAATTTGCATTTCTGTAATGGCCACCAATGTTGAACTTTTAAAAATGTATTTAGTGGCCATTTTTACTTCTGTGAAGTGTCTATTCATTTCATGTGTCCTTTTTTTTAATTGGGTCTTTTATTTGGGGACATCTAATTTTTATTTCTTTATATATTCTAGATATGAATCCTCCTCCTGAGGAATAGCTGGCAAATTTTTTCCCACTCTGCAGGTTTTTTCTTCACTCTGTTGGTTGTTTTTTTTTACTGTGTAGAAGCTTTTTAATTTGATAGGATCCCATTTGTTGATTCTCAGTACAATTTCCTGTGCAACCAGGGCTCTGTTCAGAAAGTTCCAGCCTATGCCTATGACTTCAAGACATTTACCCATTTTAAATTCCTGCAGGTTAAGTGTTTCTTGGTTGTTTGTTTGTTTGTTTTGGCACCAGGGATCGAACTCGGAAGCTTGCGCTTGCAAAGCAGGTGGTGGAACTGCTGAGCTAAACCCTGGCCCAAGTGTTTCTGGTTTAACATTTAGATGGTTGGTCCAGTTTAGTGCATGCTGAGAGATATGGGTCTAGATCCCGTCTTCTGCCTGTGGATGGCCAGCTTTCCCAACACCAAAAACCATTTACTAAAGAGGCTGTTTTTCCTCCACTGTAAGTTTTTGGTTCTTTTGTCAAAGATCAAGTGGTTGAATGTGCTTAGGATTATTTATTCATCCTTTGTTTGGTTCCACTGATCCCCATGCCTGCTTTTGTCCCCATGCTATGCTGGTTTTTTTTTTTTTGGTACCAGGGATTGAACTCGGGTCCTTGCACTTGCACAGCAGGCAGTGAAGCCACTGAGCTAAATCCCTGGCCCCTGCCATGCTGTTTTTATACCACTGTAGCTTTGTGATATAACTTCAAGTCCAGGGTTGTGATGCCTCCCACTTTGTTCTTGTCACCCAGGATTGCTTTTGCTAGTCTAGGTCTCTTCTGGATCCATATGCATTTTAGGATTGCTTTCTCCAGGTCAGTGAAGAATGCTGTTGGAATTTTGATTGTGATTGTATTAAATCTATATATCAATTTTGGAAGTATGACCATTTTCACTATATTGGTTCTGCCTATCCAGGAACAGGGGCATCTTTCCGTTTTCTGATGTCCTTTTCAGTCTCCTTTGACAGGATGCTGTAGTTTTCATTGCTGAGGGCTTTCACTTCCTTAGGTTATTTGCTAAGAATTTCATTTTTCTTGGTACTATTGTGAATGGTATTGTTTCCTAATTTTCTGTCAGTGGGTTCGTTTCTTGGCGTACAGGAATGCTGTTGATTTTTGTGTGTTGACACTGTATCATGTGACATCACTAAATTTGGTTAATTCTAAGAATGCTTTGGTGGGTTGGTCTGGGTCTTCTGTACAGAGGCTCTGCCATCTAGGGATTCTGACAGTTTAACTTCTTCCTTTCCTATCCTTATTCCTTTTATTTCTTTTTCTTGCCTAATTTCTCTGGCTAATGTTTTAAGGATTATGTCGAATAGAAGTGATGATAGTTAACATCCTTGTCTTTTTCCTGAGTTTAGCGGGAAAGCTTTCAGGTTTTCCCCATTTAGTATGACGTTGCAGTAAATTGGTCATAAGTGGCTTTTATCATATTGAGATCAAGTCCTTCTATACCCATTTTCTTCAAGGTCTTTCTTATCAATGGGCCTTGGATTTTGCCAAAGGCTTTTTCTGCATCTATTGAGACAATCATGTGATTTTGTCCTTGCTTCTGCTTATGTGAAGAATCACATTTGTTGAGTTGCACATATTGAACATCCTTGTGCTCCTGAGATGAAGCACACTGGGTCATGGTGCATGATCTTTCTGCTGCTCCCTGCAGTCTGTGTAGCAGCATCTTCTAGAGGATTTTTGCATCTATGTTCACTAAAGAGATTGGTCTCTAGTCCTTTTTTATGGTTGGATCCTTGTCTGGTTTTGGAATCAGGGCAATGGCAGCTTCCAGGAATGACTTAAGAATTCTTCATCCCTTTCAATTTCAATTGCAAAGTAGTCATGAATAATTTTTTTATTAAGTTTATTTATTGGTGCATTTTAGGTATACAATATAGTTATGTTCATCATTGGGATCTTGTACCTGTACATGATATATCTTGGTTCTTATTTTTTCCCCATTCCCTGGCCCTCCCTTCACCCGCTCCACCCTTCCCTATTTACAAATAATTTGTTTCCATTTTTTTCCTTTTCTCATATTTTTTCTTTTCCCTTCTTTCTTTTCCCCTGCCCCTCCCATTTCCCCTATTCCTTTAGTTGTGAATAATATTTTTGATTTCAAGAGTGTCTGTTGTGATTTCACCTTTTTCACTGGGGGAGGGGTGTGCGCTGGGGATAGAACTCAGGACTTTAGCTTGCCAGGCAGGTACAATGAACTTTTTCACTTTTAATTGGATTGCTCCTCTCTCTCTCTCTCTCTCTCTCTCTCAGATTGGCTAAGGGTTTGTCTATTTTTTTAAAGAACTAACTCTTCAATTCCCTAGTCCTTTGGAAGAGGGTCTCAATTTCATTGATTTCTGTTATGAGCATTATAATTTCTTTCCTTGTACTGGCTTTGGGATTGTATTGCTCTTGTTTTTCTAGGACCTTGAGGTGCATTGTCAGGTTATTTACTTGGGCTCACTGTGTTTTTGTGGCATTGGCATTCACAGCTATAAACTTTCCTCTTAGGTCTGCTTTCATTGTGTCTCATAGGTTCTGGTGTGCTGCACTGTGTTATCATTTAGTTCAAGAAACTATCTTATTTCTTCCCTGATTTATTCTCTACCTCATTGTTTATTTAAGAGTGTGTTGCTTAGTTTCCATGCATTTGCATAATTTTTGTGTTTTCTTTTTTCATTAATTTCTAACTTCATTGTGCTGTAATCTGATACTGTACATGGTATAATTCAATTCTTTTACTTCTACTTAAGCTTGAGCTATTAGCTAGTATGTGGTCCGTTTTGGAGAAAGTTACATGTGCTGCTGAGAAGAATGTGCACTGCTGCTAGGTGGAACACTGTCAGTGTCTATTAAATCCACTTGTCCTAAGGTTTTGTTCAACACTGGTATTTCTTTGTTGTTTTTTGTCTAGTTGACCTATTTGTGATAGTGGGATGTTGAGGTCCCCCTCTATAATTGTGTTTAGGTTTATGTTTTATGTCCAGTAGACTTGTTTTATGAAGTTGAGCGTGCACTTGTTTGGTGCTTATGTGTTAGTTCTTATCTTTTCCTGTTGAAGTGTTCCCTTAACCAATATGTAGCTACTTTCTTTGTCTCTTTTACCAGTTTTGGCTTGAAGTCCACTTTGTTTGAATATAGGATAGCTACACCTGCTTTGTTCTCAGGTCCCTGTTCCATCCTTTGAGTTTCAGTCTGTGAGTTTCTTTTTGGGTTGTTTCTTATATACAGCATCCTGTTGGATTTTGTGTCTTGCTCCATTCTGCCAACCTGTGCCTTTTGACTACTGTAGAAGTGAGACCATTCACATTGAGCATTATTACTGCTAGGTATTGACTTGTTCCTGTCATTGCCTTACCTCCTGTTGAGGGTGCCTACCATTCCCTCCTACTTACCTGCTCACCCTGCCTGGTGTCTTTATTCTCTTAGACCTTTCGTCATTGTTAGCATCACTGTCTCTTTCTAGGGTATCCTTGAGAATTTTTTGGAGTGCAGGTTTGGTGGTGATGAATTTCTTTAGGTGCTCTTTATCATGAAAGTATCTTATTTTTCCATCAATTTTGAAAGATAGTTTTGCAGGTTACATCAGCCTGGTTTGGAAATTATTTTCTTTTAGGCCTTGAAACACTTCACTTAAGGATCTCCTGGCTTTAAGGTCTGTGTTCAGAAGTCTGCTGTAATTCTAGTGGGTTTTCCTTCATAAGTGACTCATTGCTTTTCTCTAACCACTTTCAAGATTCTGCTCTTGTGCTTGACTTGTGGTATTTTGACTATGTGTTGTGAAGTTCTTTGTCCTGCTGAACTTGCAGCTGGTGGTCTGGAGCTGCTTGAGCCTCACAGCAGCGACAGAAGCCCCTGTGTTGAGCCAGCAAGACCGGGTCCAGCCACCACAGCCAGAGTCCTAATGGGAACAACACCTTCTGCAAACTGGTTGACTTTTCCCTGTTGTCATGACAACTTGAGCAGCACACAGAGCTCCTTTGGAGGAAGCTGGTGGAGAGGGGCGGAGGGGTCCATCACCGCTTTATCCCCTGAGGTTTGGGATGAGAGTTCCAGCCCCGGAGAGCAGGGGGCTCTGTGTCACGGGGGACGAGTGCTCCTCAGAAAGCAGAGTGTGGGGCAGGTCCACCGCTGTGCGCAGGGCCAGGCAGCGAGGAGGGCCAGCACCCGAGTCTCACCGGGGTTCCTCGCCCCTTCTGCACAGAGCGGGGTCCCACAGCACCGCCTCCTCCTGCCGTGCCGGGGGCCGAGTGCCTCTGTCCTCCTGGTCCTACTGCCACTGTTGCTGCTTCTGCTCTTGGGAAACGCATATTTATTCTGTAATTTACTTGATGAAATGCAATCTTAGGGAACGGTGCATGCGCACGCCCAGTGTAGGGAGCTCAGCGGCCAAGGCAGCAGCCCTCCCAGCCTCCTCAAGTGGCCGAGGCCGTGCCCTCCTTCACAGTCTCCTGTCCAGGCGGGGCTTCCCGGTCTGGCGCCCGGCTCGGCTGTCCTGGACTGGAGTCAGGCTGGGATGTGCTTCGCCCTCCTCTCCCTTCTGCCAGTAGTTGGAATCCCATCACGGTGATGGCCTGGCTGTCACCACTGAGCTGTGACTCAGAGGGCGCCCCCTTGCGTTTTCTGGACATTTCATTTCTCCCCCAAATCAATAATTTTAAAAAATTGCTTAGTTATTGATAATCAACCCCGACTCTCCCCACACAGCTGAGCCCCGCTTGAAGGTGTCCTGATCCTCAGAGGCCTCTGCCAGCTGGTCTGCTGTGGAGCTGGTGCCCACAGGTGGCCCCAGGAGCCCCCTCCCCTGTGGCTCTGCTTCTGTGGGAGTCTTCTGCCCAGAGCCTGCGTCCCAAAGCTCCTGGTCCCCAGGCCTCTCCTGTCCCACTGACCTGGAGACTCCCTTCCCCGAGCTGGCCCTTCTCTGATCCAGCCCAGGGGCGTGCAGGGTCCAGGGGAAGAGGAGCTTCGCAGTACAGGGTGGGCTGTTGGAGGTGGCCCTGCCAGAGGCCCCGCCAGGGTGGAGCTGGTCCCAGGGGCCTGCCCGGTGCCGTCCTAAGGGCCCCCAGGGGCTGAGCTCCCTGTGCTCAGTGCGAGATGGCAGCAGACCAGGCCTGGTGCCTTCCCCCACGTGACCTGGCGGCGGGCACGGTGGGAGGAGCCTTGCCCAGGCCCGGGCTCTGCCCCCATGAAGCCTGCGTCCTGTGTGGCCCTGTCCCCAGGCACCGGGGTCCCCCTGGGAAAGGAGTGATCATGGCTCTCCCGCTACCCCCAGGGTGGGAGCTGGAATGGAAAGCAGGGGCAGACTCTCTGGCTCCTAGGCTTGGGACAGGCCAGAGCATTCAACTGTGTCTCCTGCCTGTCCCCTGATCTCCCCTTCGGAGAGGACGGCTCCCCAGGAACCCAGAAATCCCCAGCAGATTCTTCTTCCCTTCCTTCTGGCATCTCCAGCTCCTAGATTCATGCACAGAAACCACCGCAGTCCAGGCCACGCCGCCTCCTGCTGGGACCCGTGTGGAGGCCCAGACGCCTCCCCTCCCTCTGAAGCCATCTCTGTGCAGCAGCTGTGCCTCACAGAGGCCTCTGCGCCTTGGCCATCATGCTGGTGTGTGGTGCCTCAATGACCGAGGAGCATCACAGCCGCCACTGCCTCCCCTCCCCTGGGCATCTGTGCCTGCTGCCCCAGGACGAGAGTTCCAGGACAGCAGAGACCACACTGGCTTGAAGAACGGAAGTCTCTGCTTTCAGATCCTCTTGAAAGGCAGTGCCTGTGAGGGTTGGAGCTGAGGTGTCCCCCAGTCTCCTGTGTGTGGAAGATGACTCAGCCCCGGGGCGCCATGCTCGGCAGTGCTACACCTATGCTGGGCTCACAGCTGGCTGTGCCGTTGGGCGGTCGCGTTGGAGGCAGAGCCATAGGGTGACTGGGAAGGGGGTGTTCCTGTCCCTACTCTCTGGTTCCTCCCTGCTCCCAGCTGCTTGGCTTCCAGAGCCCAGACAGAGCCTCTGCCCCTTGAGTTTTGGGTTTCGGGCATTGAGACTCAGCCAGGGGACAGCCAGGGAACGTGAGGTCAAGACCTCGTGTGTGGGGACTGGCACAGATGCCTGAGGTTGGGGTTCAGGAGCAGAGCTGCTCTGGTCAAAGGGAAGCCAGGTGGCCTAGGGTCTGAGCTCTGGCTCCATGGAGGGCGGGGCCCAACACAGGGTGTGAAGGGACAGCACACGCCAGGCTGCCACCACCTCTGCTTCCTCTGCATTCCCTCCCAGGGCAGGCTGACAAGGAGCCCCAGAGTCACCTTGGGGTGTAACTACAGGCGTCAGGCCCAGAATTACGGGTCTGGGGGTTGCCACAGGGGTGCAGGCCCTTAGGTCCTGCTTCTGAAGCAAGGGAGATGGGGACAGCAGTTCGCAGGTCACCGACAGTCCCTGACCTGGCCCTGTTCAGGGAAGTGGCCCTGACCCCACTTCCCGTGCAGGACTCCTGTCTTGGCCTCTGGGAGGAGGACGTTACTGTGAGGGAACGGAGGCGCCCATGAGGAGCTGCGCCCTTCAGCCTCCTGCAGGGCCCTGGGTCTGGAACCTGCCCTGAGTTTCCTCGCCCTGACCTTGGCAGTCCCCAGAGGGGGCAGCACCCTCGCTGGGCCCCTCTTCCTTTGCTGGGAACCCCGAGGCCTCTGCCCTGTGGGTGCTGAAGAGCAAGGCAGGAGCAGCAGACTCCTGGGAGCCCTGGTGGCCGTGTGGCCGAGGCCTGCAGGACCAGGCCATCTGCTCCTCAGCCCCCTCGGCCGGTGGGCTCGGCCTCAGCCGCAGGGCCAGGCTCAGCCAACCAGAGTTTGAGTCTGCGTCTGCTCTTGCCGCAGCTGCGTGGCCCAGGGAGGAGCTGGGGTTCCAGGTGCAGGGGGCACAGGGCATGCATGGGGGGTACAGGGGGTGCAGGACCGGGTGGAAGCAGAGAGCTGAGGGGCGGGGCGCTGGGCTGGGCAAAGCACGGTGCCTGGGAAAGAGCAAAGCACTCCCCGAATCCACCCTGGGCTCTCTGCTGGCCTGGGGGGGGGCGGACGACACAGGGCCAGCTCAGCCCAGACACAGGAGCGTGCACACATGGACACGCACACACACACATGCATGCGGCCAGGTGCCGGGCAGGCCCCCTGTGCCCCGGATGCCTCCTGGCAGAGGCCTTCCCATCTCCAGTTTCCCTGTCTGCCCCTCTGCAGACCTCGGTCCAGACCCTGTGGCCGTGGCGGCTCTGGCTCCTCCACAGGAAGCTTGCGTCGAGGGCTGGGCAGTGTGGGGCTCAGTCCCCAGGAACCTGCCCCCAGCAGGGAGGACCCTGGGACACCCTCACTCCTGCAGTCCAGTCTCCAAGGCCCTCAGGAGTCGGATCTCCTGATGGAAGGTGGGCGGCCAGTGAGGGAGAGCTGAGGGCTGTGGAACAGCCCAGGGCTCAGCAAGGAGGAGACAGAAGCAGCTGCTGGTGTCAGAGCCAAGCAGGGGTCCGGGGACCACATGAGGACGGGAAGCCTTGGGGCCTTGAGTGTGCCCGGCCTGGTGCCTCGGCCTCCTGCCCTAGCCCTGTCCCTGGCTCAGTGCTCGGGCTGCAATCCCCAGCCAACCCAGGACGCCAGGGGCCAGGACAGGTGGGGGCCCTTCCTCAGCTGTGCACCCTTCTCCCGCAGACTCGAGCGAGGTCCTGGGCAGGCCTGGGCGGTCAGCTCCCCTCCTGCCCAGGAAGAGGGGCCGGGGTCAGAGGTGAGGGGCCGCAGCAGCCCGGGAGGGCAGCTGTGCCGGCCTCACAGAGCGCACAAGGCGGCCTTGTGTGGGACCAGTGGCTGCACTGCGGGGTTGGGCTGGGGTCACTGCGAGTTCATTTCCAGCTCCGCCTCTGCAAGGCAGCAGCTGGGGACAGAGCAGGGGTTGTTTGCAGCGAGGGACGTCAATCGCCCCAGCTGTGACCCAGCCAGGCAGGGTCACAGTCATCAGGAGGGTCGGGGGCCCAGCTGTGAGGGGCAAGGCTGAGGCCCCAGTGCTGACCAGGAGGCTCCCACCGGGACCCTGGGGCAGGATGACCTCCCTCCGCAACCCTCCATGGCTCCCCATGGCCGGGAAGGGTGTCCACCCCCTCCTTGCCAGGCTCACTCATCACGACCGCCCCTGTCCCCGTCTGACCTCCCTCCTCCTCTGTCCCTGGGGTCAGCCTGGCCAGGAGGCGGAAAGGGCTCTGCAGCACAGAGACCACGGTAAGCCGGTCGCGTGGAGACGGCAAGTGACAGCAGAGCTGCGTCCGTGGCAGCTTTAAATCAGGAGCCGACACTTATTTTAGTCTGTGTGTGGCCTTCCTGTGTTTCACTTAATGTTCCCACCTGCGCCTCTCCTCACACTGCATGCTTGCCTCAGTCACAGTTTTGGGAGCCCACAGCTAACCCTGGCCAAAAGGAGAAAAAAACAAACATCACCAGAGAGCTTCTCAGGAAGGGGAAGGACCCAGTGATGAGATGGCAGAAGACTCCAAGAGTGCAACGAAAAGAAGCTGCACTTAAAAGAAAATACAGTACAGCTGGGGATTCAGCTCAGTGGTTTCCCCGCTTTCCTTGAAAGCACAAGGACCAAAGTTTGATCCCTGGTACCAAAAAAAAAAAAAAATATAGTACCAAGAAGCCCACTTAAATTCTGGGTTCGGGGCCGGGGATTTAGCTCAGTGGCGCCGTGCCTCCCTTGCAAGCCCAAGGTCCTGAATTTGATCCCCGGTACCAAAAAAATTCCAGGTTCGTTGCAACAAATGATTCCCACTCTCCAAGCCTGCTTGGTGCAGCACGCAATGCTTAGACCTCCAGTGAAGCTGGGAAAGCTTCAGCACTGCTTACACAGGGAGACCAAGCACCCTGCATCAAAGCACTTGACTTTGGAGTTTTCCAGAAGAAAAACATGAACAGCAAGAACAGAGTGGCCTGAGGCCCCGCGGGCACCATCAAATGTGGCTGCCACACTGTGAAGGCCGGGAAGCCTTTGCTGTGGGCCGGCAGCTGGTCCTGCCTGCTGCCCAGGACATTTGCTGGGAACTCTGAGGAGGGGCTGCTGTTGAACGGCGACTCGCATTCCTGTCGGCAGCACCATCGCTAGATGATTGCTGCACCAGCATGGGACATCAAGACACAGGTGTTAGGGTTAGCAAGTTGCTGTGCCCCCCACCCCGGTCCAGGCTGATGCGTCTTGCATGCGGCCAACAAGGCAGCACTGCTGGTCTTGGTGCGGTAGATTGTTCAGGAGGATGTGCACGAGGTCGTGTCACGTGTGCTTCTCTTGGCAGCCGACACCACGCTGCAGAGCCATTCAAGTCTTTGAGGCCCACGCGGCTGGAGAGCGGGACTGGTCTCTTGGTGAGTGGATGCCGTTCTGCTTCTGGGCCACGTCTCGGGGGTTGCTTCTGAATGTGAGTCTGCACACTGTGTATTCCGTAGAGAAATGCTGCCTTGCTGGAAAACCTCACCTGGATTGACCAATGCCTTGCAGGACATGACGGAAATGATGGACCACATTAAACTACAAGCCCTTAATTCATGTCAGTTGGCACAGCTCTGTGAGAGATGGACACAGAGCACACGCGTCTCCTCTTACATACAGAAACGGGGTTGCTTTGTCTTTCTTAGACGTGAACTCACTGTGTGGCCCAGGCTAGCCTTGAACTCCTGTAGCCTAGGCAGTCCTCCTGCCTCAGCCTCCCAACTGCTGGGATCACAGGCCTGTACCATACGCCTGGCAAGGTTCTTTCTGAAGGTGGACCACTAGCCAGAGTTCCTGAGTTCAGAGATTTGTTTTGGAAAAATGGTCACCCCGGCAGCACATTTCAGTGACGTGGAATGGTTTGCAAAACTTACTTGTGTGCCACATTCTACTTGCTCAGCGAACTCAGTCTGTCACTTCAGGGGAGAATGACAACTATGTTCAAGTTGTTAGATAAAGTGGCTGCGTTCAAAGCCAAACTGGATGATGCGGGTGATGCGTGGGCACTGGGAATGTTGGCATGTCTAAGACATGAGCCGAGATTGTGAAAGAGACTGAGTCAGGGCCTTCTTTCTCCAGCTGGTGCATGGATCATCTATCGCAGCTTTCAGAAGAGTTTGAGTGTTTTACTCCCCAGCCTCGAAAGAAAGACCCCTGAGCTAGGAAGAAATGGATCTGGGACCCACTTGTGAATGAGCCAGGTGAATGGACTTTGTTGGTGCCAGGAGAGGATCGACTGCTTGGACTGCAGATGACTGACCTTAAAAAGCGTGTTTGAGAGAACTTGACCTCTCCACACTTCTGGGTCGAAGTCAAGGCGTAGAATCCTGAGATTGCCCAGCAGCACCGAGAGCCTCCATGTGCAACACCCAGTCTTCGTGAACCAGGGTCTTCTGCAGGGGCAGCAACCAAAAGGAGACTGCAGAGTAGACAGGATGTAAACCACACACCTCGGGCGACGCTGTCTCTCCTCCCCCAGATGGGACGGCCCAGTCGCAGAAAACGACCTCAGGCTCCACTGGCTGTGCATCATGGGACCCGTGTGTGTATTTCAGGCAGAGGATGCTTGCCAGCTACTCCTCAGACAGAGGATTGGTATCTACAGTGTGAAGAAGTCAACAGACTTCACAGCAAAAAGCAGCCTAGTCGATAAATGTGCAAATGGATGGAATAGACCCCCTAAGAAGCACACAACCCTAATAAGAATAGGAAAAGGCTCAACGTCTCCATGCCAACCACATCTACGTGAGATTCCAGCTCATCCCAGTCAGAATGGCATCACCAGGAACACAGAAAAGAACACATGCTAGAGAGGAGGGGATGTGGGAGGCGCCCTGCCACCTGCTGATGGGAATGAAAGTCAGTGCAGCCCCTATGGAAATCAGTGCCATGCTCCTCAAAACTGAAAACAGCCACCGTTTGGTCCAGCTACACCAGTGCTCTGCACATTCCTGAGGGAGTTAAGGGGACGCCTGCAGCCCTGTGCTTACTGCATCCCACCTCACAGCACCCGAGACATGGAGCAGCCGAGACACCTGTCAATGGATGAGTGGATAAAGAAAATGTGGTATTCATGCACAATGGAGTATTATGCAGCCCTAAAGAAGAGTAGCCCTGTCATTTGTAGCAAAACCGGTGGAACTGGAGATCATCGTGTTATGAACAATGAGCCAGGTTTGGAAAGCCCAGCACCACGTTTTCCCTCATGTGTGGAATCTAAGAAGAACAGAAAGATGACCTGGAAGCAGAAGGGAGATGACAGTCAGGCAACAGGAAGGAAATAAAGGGAGGGGGCGGAGGGAGGTGTGAGGGAGGGCAGCGGGGTGCATTCGGCCACACTGTGCTCTTTGCATGTATGAAAATAAGTACGAAATAAGAGGAAAGTCTCGAGGAGCCTGGTTAAGCCTCCGGAGCTAATTAACCCGGGATCATTCGGCACTTTTTTTTCTTGGCTGATAAAACCCCCAGGTTGTTAAATCAATAAAGAGGCGCTCGTTAAACAGTCTTAAACACTGCTCTAGGAATTCCCTGTCCTTGCAGAGAGCGCTGCCGTCTTGACAGGGGACATGAATAACCTCCCTCCTGAGCGGTGCGCCAAGTGCAGGTCCTCTGGAATCCAAGAATGAATCACAGAGGACAGCAGAGGAGGAAAGTTCAAAGGGTGAGAGCTGCTGAGAGACAGCAGGGTCCCCAAGTGGAGTGGCCGCCACCTCCTCTGTCAGGGTGACTTCCAGAGCAGTGACAACGTGGGTCAACGTGGGGCAAACTGCGATCAGCCTTAGCTGCCTGGCTGAGACCAGCACGACAGGGAAGCGGGCACGTGGCACTCTGGGGAAGGGATGGGCAGGTTGCTCTGTTCACCCACCTGGGCGACAGATGCCCATCTGGACCTCGTGGGGCAGACGGTGCTGATCACAGAGCCATCCCAGTTACTGTTCTCCCCCGGGGAGGCCCGCAGGCCTGGCCTCTGCATCTGCATGTTGAGGCTTTGCCTGCAGCTGTGTCTCTATTTTCACTGACGTCCTTGAGAGCCCAGTCCCTCTCTGACTGTGTATCAATTCCTGTGTAACTTAGCGGCCTGTCGTAACCTCTGTGGCTCCCCGGCCTCTTCCTAACAATCCCTGGTGCTGAGCACTCATTCTGTGAGTCTGCACTGTCGCATTTTCTTTGGTGAAATTCTGCGTGAACCTTTTGTCAGCGTCAGAGCACTGAGCTCTAGGTTGCTGCTACTGACAGCTCTGGCTCTGTGTTCGTTCTGGACGCGAGTTCAGTACCCGACGTGTGAGCTGCAGATTTCCTCTGCCGGGCAGTGGCTGCTCCTATCATCATTCTCTGGATGCTGCATCTCGCACAGCCAAAGACTTTAACGCGGATGAAATGTATCAAGTTCTCCTCTGGGTAGAACTTTCAGCTTCGCCCACCCCAGGGCGACAAAGTCTCTCCTACCTTCCCTACTATCTTCCGTACGAAACCAAGACAGTGATCTGCCCTTTACAGTATGGGCTGGCTGCACCCTCAGGCGGTCTCTGGCAGGCCCGAGGGTCCGCGGAGGTGGCCTCTGCACACAGCCATGGATCGGGCAGCTGAGCTGCTGTGGTGGAGCCGCCCGTCTCTGCTCCCTGAACGGCCGGCCGCAAATGCATTCTAGACTCCAAGGTGCCGCTCGAGCTCTCTGGTCAGGATCTGCAGGAGGATCGCCCCAGCCCGAGCCTGGAAGGGCGGGCGTCACTCGCCAGCCCAGCGTGGGGAGGGCTGTGTCTGGGCACAGGGAGGAGATGCAGCTGCCTCCAGGAGGGCAACGGGAAGTTCTGTCGCGGTGTCACCCACTCTTGTTCCCTGGGAGCCTGTGGGGGTCCGTCCCGCTGCGATCCAGGGGTGGCATTCAGGGACCAGCACGTTCCCAGCTCCTCGGGGTTCGCCAGGCTTCCAGGACTGAGAACCGCCACTGACCAGGGCAGTGTGCCGAGGTGGCCCCTGGCTCTGAGCGGCTCCTTCCCAGGCAGTGACCCCAGGCTCTTCCCTCTCACCTGGCTCTGATCCTGAGCCCCAGCGGTGGCCCGGGTCTGATTCACTCTGGTCCTGGGAGCTGTAATCAGGCCTCCCAGGCAGGGTGGAGGGCGATGGCCTTCACGGCTCTCAGCAACTTCCCTGCCCGCACAGCTCCCCGGCTCCTTAGACATAAATCCAGACCAATAGTGAGTGGTCCGGGGTGCTCCCAGGAGGGCGTCTGTGCGGCTGGGAAAGGGGCTGCAGGGCCCCTGGGCGCAGCTGGTGACTCAGCCTGGCTGCACTGGCGGAGGCTCAGGGTTGCCCAGCAGGTCAGGGCTCCAAGGTGCCACCCCGTGGGGCTGTGGCTGGGGACACGCAGAGCGGGTCGCAGTGCCCTGTACCCTCCGTGCTCTGAAGGGGAGTTTTTATCCCAGTGAGCTCATGTCACTGCCTCATCCGACCTGCTCCTCGGCCTGGGGAGGGCAGCTGCCTGGGCAGCCACCCCTGCCTGGTGTGCTGAGCACTTGGCTGGCCTGCACTGTGGCCCCCTCCTTCCCAACTGTGCTGTGGTTGGTGCCCGTGGCTGAGCCACCGAGAGTGGCTGCAGGGACAAGGACCAGAGAAAGGCCAAGTCACTCCAATGACACGTGTTGGGGTCAGGGTCTGAGATCACAAATCCAAAGCCAGCTCCCAGCATGACAGTGTGTGCATGTGGCATCTTCTCCAAGTACAGCTGCTTTGGGACAGAGCCACGGTGACAGACCACTGCCCTTGGCACATGCTGCTTGACTAAAATGACCACATATGAGAAGCACAGCATTATGGTTTTGATCTGAAGTGTTTGCCAAATGTCTCATGCATACAGAGGTGGGGCTTGGGGACATTGTGCTCAGCAGTGGATTCATCCCTGAATAAGTTCATAGCTGACTGTGCTGTTAGGAGGTGGGGCTTATTTGGAGGTGGGCTACAGTTGTTGAGACCTGGAAGCATGCATTCTGGTCCCTCGTTCCTCCGTTCTCTCTCTGCTTCCTGTCTGGTTTGACCTGTGCAGCTTTCCTCGTCCATATTCCCTGCTATGTCATTGGAACTGGTTTGTGGTAAGACCTTGGAAAGGTTTGGGGATGCTGGATAGAGGAGCCCCAGAATGCTGTTTCCAGAGCTTGATTGGTGATTCTGCTAAGCTCAGAATACCAGAATGCTATGAGGAGTGCAGACAGTAAAGGCCAGATTCATAAATCTTCAAGTGAGAAGGAGGACTCTGCTGGAACCTGGACTACAGGCCATGGCTGTTACATTGTAGCTAGAAGGCTGCATGTAAATGTGGTAGACTAACTAATGAGGTGGAGGTAATTTCAAGGCAGCCCAGTCTTCAGGCTGTGGCATGGGTACTCCTGGTCGCTTCCAACTAGTTCTACAGTGAGGATCAAGAGCAAAAAGCATATGTGAAAAGTTAGTAGTTTTACCCTAAAAGGAAACAAGTGGAAATCTGTGGGCCTGGAGGGTATGGTTGCTGAAAAGGTTAGCATAAAAAAGAAGCCAAGTACTTTTTCACCAGGGCAATGGGAAAGAGGACTTGGAGGTGTGATAGCCAACCCGACTCCATCTTGAGCCTCAACATCAGCTTGTACCTGCACTTGGACAAAGCACCCAAACCCACATCCTGCCTGGCAGTAAACTCGCTGTAGTTGCAGGATGTTGTTCAGCTCACCTAGTGTGTGAAACTTCCTTGTGCCCCCACTAACCTGGCGTGGTTCTGCTCCTGTAAGATTCTGCTTGCTCTCCTCTGAGCCCTCCCCAACTGAAAGGATGATTTAAAAGGAGAAATCAAATTGCTTCCCATTGCTGAGAGAACTTCTGGGCGCTAGCCCCACCTGGCCACTGGCTTTAATAAATGGGCTCGAATCTGACACAGTGTGTGGGGCCTCTCTACTGTTTTAACTCACTCTTCCACAACAGTGGCATCCCAGGAATTGGCCAGACCCCACCCTTCATAGGATTAAGTGTACAAAGGATAAAGGTAAATTCCTTTGGATGACTTTGC
Organism: Heterocephalus glaber; assembly: GCF_000247695.1. The sequence continues at coordinate 27,469,304 of NW_004624747.1, read as the reverse complement.
TTTTTTAAAAAATAAATTTTATTTTATTTTATCCCGTCCCCACCTCAAGCTGAATGACTTTGCTTTGAGGAAAGGATTCTGTGGCATACTGCCCTGAAGGGCTGTCTAAAGAACTGGCTCACCAGAATTCATTATGCTTTGCACAGCCATCTGGACACTCAGGCTGCTGCATTCGGGGTCCACAGGGGCCCAGCTGCTGCTGGAGTTGGTGGTAGACCTTGGTGTGATCCACATAGTGCTTAACATACACACAGAATACTAAAGTTGTGGCAGCAGGGAGGCCTCCACGAAGACTTCGGAGAAGGCCTGGAGGGTCAGGCAAGAGTGCAGTGCCCCAGGAAGGAGGAGACGTCAGGAACTTGGAACATCTGCTGAGGGAAGCTGCAGAAGGTGAGAGGAGCCATCCAGGGGAGCGGGGATGCATCTGCAGTGGGCAGTGCCAAGGGATGGGGCTGCCCAAACCTTCTGGAGCTCACACGGCTTCCCCAGGTGCTGGACGTGGAGCTGCAGACCTAATGTTTGCCCTGCTGGGTTTCAGTGTTTGCCGTGAACCAGTGTGTGTTGGAAGTATTTAATTTTCTATTTGATTTTCACAGGGGCTCATAACTAATGGTTTGCTTTGAGACTCAGAAATCTTCGGACTTGGACTTTTCAGCAATGCTGGAACTATTAAGGCTTTGGCAACTCTCAAAGATGGACTGAATTCATTTCCCAGTTTGAGGTGGACATGAGCCTTTTGGGGGCCAGTATCAGAATGTTATGGTTTACATCCATAATGTACCCCAACAGTCTCAGGTGTTCAGAGGTGGGGCTTTTGGAAGATCATTGGATGACAGGACACTGCACCCACCAGTGGATGGATCCATTCACGGACTCCTGGCTGTTTGTGGTGTTAGGAGCTGGGGCCTGCTCAGAGATGGGTCAGTGGGGTGTGACTGGGAAGCATGAATTCTTGTCTCTGTGCTTCCATCTCTCTATTTCCTGCCTGCCATGAAGTAAGCACCTTTCCTCCTCCGTCTCCTTCCTCCATGGAATTGCTGCCCTAGAGCCTGCAGACCATGCACAGAGTGAGACCTCTGGAGGAGCCACGATCCAGATAAACTTCTCCTTCACTTGTGGGTGTTGGGGATTTTGTCCCAGCTACAGGACAGATTAATACACACAGGCGGTGTTACTGCAGTTTGCTCCAGTGCCCAGCACTTTATGAGGGTTCTGACTGTCCCATGAGGTCAGTCAGGATGGCAAGCCCTATGCTCACACCACAACACACCTGAGGACTCAGCCAGCTCCACTTTACAGATGAGACTTGTGTGATTCACCCCACTGCCTCACAGCCCAGAGTGGGGTTGTGCTTAGCAGGGCAGTGCAGCCATGTGCCTTGTGACAATGCTGAACTGGTCCTGGCCAGGCAGTGGGATCTGAAGGCCCAGGCTCCTCCCAGCAGGTGCCTGGGCACAGGTGCCAAAGCCTCACTGAGGTCAGGAGGTGGACAGGTGGCTGATGTGGGAAGGGCAAGGGCTGAGGGGACCCTAACCTTCCCAGAGCCATCATAGGGAGGCAGCCAGGTCCTGCAGCCCCATCAGGGGCCCAGGCAGAGGAGACGGGAGAGTGCTGGAGAGTGCAACACTCAGCAGAGCCCACTCTGAAAACAAGGGGCAGGGAAGCCACCACCCCCTGAGTCAGTCACAGTCCTGCACCAGGAGTTAGATCTGTGGCAGAGTAAACAAATGCAGAAACATCCATGAGGGAAAGAAGCAGGTAGAAGAGAAAGACAGAACCCGTGTGGGATGTCAGGGGTGTGTGTGTGTGTGTGTGTGTGTGTGTGTGTGTGTGTGTGTGTGAAGGACAGGGCATCAGGTCCTGCAGGGATGCTTCTTGGCTTCCAAGCCTGTGGATTTCCTGATGAAACCGCAGCAGAGCCTGACAGTCACACGTGCTGGGCATAGCTGTGTGCAGAGGTTCACGTTCATCAAGTGAATGTCTTGTGCAATTTTTACACCAACATCCATCAATAAAGATGCTTTAAAAACCATTAACAAAACATTTTTAAAAGAGGCATTTCCCACATAATTCTTTAAATATATTTGAGAGTCTACCTGTAGGGAAAATTCCATGAAGTGGTTTCCAAGATTTTAAAGATAGAGAAATATGAGGTTATTTACATAGCAGGTTTTCTGGAAACTGACAGTAGGTCATCATTTGGAATCCCCAGTTAAAGATTTATTTCAACAAGTACTGACAGTGTAGGACACAAGTGCTGCCCCAAGGGGTAACCAAACATTCAGTGATGGGCTCTTCTTTACAAGGGTATGGAGAAAGCGATGAACACACGGAGGAATGGGTGAGTGGATTAAATGATGTATGGGTCAGTGGAGGATGTATGTGTGTGTATGAATGAGTAAATGGATGGATAGATAGATGGATGGATGAGTGGACACATGGGTGGAGAGATGGATGGGTAGATGGATCGGTAGGTAGGTGCTTGGATGGATGCATGGAAGCATGGAAGGCAAATGGTGGATGGATGGATGGATGGATGGATGGATGGATGGATGGATGGAACAGTGGTTGAATAGGTGAATGGTTGGATGGGTGGATGGTTCCTGGGGGAATAGTCAGGTCGCGGGGTAGATAGATGGACAGGTGGGTGCATGGCTGGCTCATTACTTTGTCTTTCCAGCTTCCAGCTTCAGTCTGCCCACCTTCCATCCATTAGCCACGGGCCAAGTTACCTGACACTCATGCAATACCATTTCCTGTAGTGCAGACCACAGTTTGTCGAGTCTAGGGGTAGCTGCACAGTGATGGCATCACCACAACACTGAAGAGGTGAGGCTGACGGGGCTTGCAGGGCCCAGGCACTGTCTGTCCCAGGAGAAAGCTGCCTGGGCTGATGTCAAAACTGGAGGCAGTCGATCCAGAGGGAGGGTGTGGTCTGAAAGGAGCCCCTGGTCCTAACCTGGGCAGAAGGTGCCCTCCATATAGAGCCAGAGAAGAGTCCAGAGGGAGCAGCTCAGCATCTACGGAATGGAGCCGGACTGTGGTGAGCAGAGGCCAGGAGCCAGGCTGCACTCGGTCTGTCTGTCTGGATCCCGGTGAGCTTAGGCAGCCTGGGGCACTGAGGCCAGTGTCCATCCTCCACGGGTGAGGTGGATGGCAGGACAAGATCTATGGCCCCGGGAGCTAATGTTGTGACTTGGTGGATTAATTTTAATAGTCACTTAACACGTACTGTGAAAGATGAATGCTCCCCTCTAGTCCTCTCTGTTCCTCTGTGAGCTGAGGGACAATACCAGTTTAATAGCAACACTACGTGTGCTTCCCGGGGACTTAATTGCTCTGGTTGTCACTTTATCATCCGGGGACACATTTGTAGCACTGTGCACCTGGATCCTTGGGGGCTCTGCAGGAAGAGGCCACGGCAATGTCCTCATGCCCCAGGCGTCCCCTGAGCTGTGGCCCAGGGCCAACACCTCTGGGATGTCCAGCCAGGGTCACAGCCCAGCCAGACAGGTGGCTCCCAACCTCCAGCAGCTATGTGGCCCCCGGGGGTCCCCCGGCCGTTCGCTGGGTCCCTCCACTGCACAACAGGAGAACGCCTTGGAGTGTCCTCAGCAGCCCTCACTCTGCCTGCACTGCCCTCAGGAGTCACCCAGCTCCACTTGGTCCCTGAGGCTTGGGATCCAGGTCACAGCCAACCAGCCTCCAGCCCCCTCCCGGCACAGGATTGGCTCAGGCACGGGGGGATTCCACATGGCCGATGAGATGCGAGGAGCTCTAGGTGAGAGGCTCTGGGTGGGCTTCCCACAGGCTGTGAGCAAGGGGACGCAGAGCCCCAAGCGGACAGAGGGTGGGGCTGTCCAGCCCGAGGCTCTAGGAGAAGGGGGTGGTGCACAGCAGTCACGCTCGGTGCTGGGTGTCAGGCGCTGTGGGCTCCTGGCTGCTCCCACGCGGGTCGGGGACGCGGAAGCTTCTGAGCCTGCGAGGGCTCCTGAAGGGTGAGCTCCACCCAGCGCAGCACCACTGCCCTGCGTCGCCGCTGGGGTCACTGGGTCCTGTCGCGGCGTCACTGTCAGCATCCGGGCGGCACTGTGTCCCCGTTACACTGTGCTGCCCCCAGCACGGTCCCCCTGGGGTGCCTCCCCGGGTCTCCCGTCCACTGCCTCTCTTCTCCCCGATGTGGGACCAGCTCAGTCCCCGGGCCACATCCACCTGTCTGCTGTCCCCTGGGGTCAGGTGCAGGTTGAGCCCTTCCTGGATGGCGCTGGCCCAAAGGACCTGCGGCCACGCACCGCAACCAAGCAGCACCCTGATCCCTCCTCCCCCCATCTCCACCATTTGATGAACAGGTGGACGGACAGCCAGGCACGAGTTATCAGAGCTCGCATTTCCTCTCAAAGGACTCTGCTGTCTTCTCGCTGTGCTTGCTCCTCTGTCCATGCCTTGTTTCCCAGCCTGTGGCCTGGCCAGCGGAGGCTTCTTGGAGGAGGGCACGACTTGGGGTGGGCATGGCCTGCAGCCCCGGGCTGTGCTCTTGCAGCCTCGCTCTGCTGGCCCAAGGCAGTGCTGGCAGCCAAAGCTGCTGTTCCCTGCCTCCGTGAATGAGTGACAGGAATTAGTGCCGGCTGGCAGCCCACAGGAGCACAGCCAGGAGCCAAACCGCATCCAGACCCGACCTGCTGCAGTCTGTGTGGGCTGCACAGGGTGATCTTACTGCCCCTCCCTGCCCACCCTCCGCCAGCCACCTTCTGGGGCCCCCCAGGGCCCAGTCCCAGCCTCATCCAAGGTGCAGTGGGACACGGGCACCACCATGAACGCCCGGGTCCCCAGGGCCTCCCGGGGCCGCCTCCTGCCCTGGCCTCCCGACGGGCCCCCGAGTGCTCTGCCGCCGTTAGTCAGAAGATCGGCCTTGCTTTCCCTGGCTGCAGTGGCCCCTGTGGGAGTAGAGATGAGGAAGCGGAAGGGATCTCAGCCGCTCCATGCTGGAGAGCCCTGGGGAGCAGTCAGACCTGGGACCCAGGCTGTGCCAGGCCTGTGTCGATGCCATCAGAGTCCTGGGTGGTGCCTGGCCCTGCGCTGATGCCTGGGTTTCCCACGGGCAGCTCAGTCTGCGGCCTGGGCCTGGACCCTCGGGGCTCAGTCTGGCCAGGCTCAGGCCTTCCAGGCCGCTGCTAGTCCAGGTCTCGCTGGACACCTGGGCGGTGTGTCAGCAACTCCATGACCCTGGGACCCGCAGAGGCTGCAGCGGCATCTGTGCCCCTTTCTGCTCTGGGAGCTGCCAGGCCCCCACAACCCTCTGCCCCCTGAGATGCAGGGTGAGGACTGGGAGGCCCCTTCCTCCTGGGGTCTGAGGCTGGAGGCAGAGCCGGGCAGGGCGAGGGCAGCCGCGTCTTCTGTCCACGCCATGGAGGTTCCATGGGGTCCGCCCGGATCTGCCTCGTCCTTCTGCCCCTCGAGCTGTGTTCATGGATCCCTGCTCGTCCGACTGCTCCAGAGCCTGGGTCGGCTCCCTTTCCCTGGCCCTGCCTGTGGCCTGCTGGAGGCCCCAGGCTGCGGCCGGCCCCACCCAGCTGGGCACAGCAGCATCACCTCCCTTCCTGCTTCTTCCTCTGCCTCCCATGACCTCCCTCCTCCTCACTGCTGTCCTCACAGCCCCTGAGCCAAGGGCTTCAATGACCCCCTTCCCTGAGACTGTGCCCCTCCAGGGACAGGAAGCCAGGACCCTTTCTGTCAGTGACCTGGACTCAGACACCATAAACCTGGGCCTAAGGCAGGCATGGGCGGGGGCTTCAGGCTGCTGCAGACAGGGGCTGCCCCTTCCCTGCTCTGCCCCTTCCCTGATATCCTGTGTTGGAGAGAAAGTGGGAGGCCCAGCCCGGACCACAGGAACCACACGTGGGCGGCTGGGGTACGGAACCTGCCCTGGGTGACAGAGGACCAGGTCTGGGAGGGAGGATGGAGCCCCTGGGCCTTTTCTGTCCTATTTCCTGTTCCTGAGACTTACAGCCCACTTCCTTTCATCACAGCTCACAGACTACTTCCTGTTCTCACAGCTACAGCCCATTTCCTGTCCCTGAGCAGAAAAAGAGGGAGGGGAACGTGAGCCCAACAGTCCAAGTCATTTATGGGTAAACCTGAGAAGGACCTCTCCGTGTGGGCAGAGCAGAGAAGGCGTCTCTTACAGGCTTTTTAAATAGCGTTTTTTGGTGGCCTTTTGAGGGAGTGGGTTGGAGAAATGGCTGGCTGATGAGTCCTCTATGTCCTCTGTGACCTACTGACACATCCTCGGAGGATGGCTTGTGGCCTGCTGACATGTCCTCTGTGACCTAAGTAAAATGAAACCTACATTTCTCTGAGATGGCGGGTGGCCTTGTTTGAACTGGTGGTGTCCCTGTCCAGGCTCTATCATTCTCCACAGCTACAGCCCATTTCCTGTCTCCACAGCTACAGTCCATTGCCTCTCTCCACAGCTACAGTCCATTGCCTGTCTCCACGGCTGCAGCCCACTTCCTGTCTCCACGGCTGCAGCCCACTTCCTGTCTCCACAGCTGCAGCCCACTTCCTGTCTCCACAGCTGCAGCCCACTTCCTGTCTCCACAGCT
>NW_004624747.1:27439750-27462547 GCF_000247695.1 Heterocephalus glaber | reverse complement strand
TCCACAGCTGCAGCCCACTTCCTGTCTCCACAGCTGCAGCCCACTTCCTGTCTCCACAGCTGCAGCCCACTTCCTGTCTCCACAGCTACAGTCCATTGCCTCTCTCCACAGCTACAGTCCATTGTCTCTCTCCACAGCTACAGTCCATTTCCTATCTCCACAGCTGCAGCCCATTTCATGTCCCTATAGCTCAAAGCCCACTTCATGGCACCCTGATCATGGCCCATTTCCTGTTCCCATGGCTCACAGCCCACAGGCCATACTGTGCCCATTTCACACTGGCATCCTGTAGAGTGACTCCAACCTGCAGAGTGGCTTCTGCCCACGGTGGACCAAGAGCCACCTCGCTGGGCTCAGGCACTCTCAGGAAACCACTCAGCTCCTTTCCCAGGAGAGAGACACATCACCTTCCCAGAGTCGGGGCCCACCCCATGCCAGCTGAGGCCTGGGCAGATTTTCCTTCTGACCAGATGTCAGTGTGACTTCTACTTTTGTGACCTTAAGTGACGATTTTTTTTTTAACAAAGCCAGAGTATTGTGCAAATGCAAGGTTCAGACAACCTATTTTTAGTGAGAAGGGACTTGGTGGGAATACACAGCATTGAGACATGTTTCAGCTTGTATCTAGATGTCCCCCGCAAAGCCACATGTGCTCATGAGGGGGGATTTTTGGAGATGACTGGATCTAATGAACTTGGATTAAGGATCTGTGATCATTAACTTAGTCCACTGACTGGTTTGGCACATTTCTGGGTGTGGGTAGTGAGAAGGCCCACCTTGGGTATGGGTGATCCTGTCCAAAAGGCTTGTGGCCTGGATGAGACAAAAGGGAAAGTGAGGTTGCTTTTTGCCACTTCCTGTAACCCTGCCATGGACTGTTTCTCCTCTGCAAAGCCCCTCTGCCATGCTGCTCTGTCTTGGAGCCAGCAGACCCTGGACTAAAACCTCCGTAAACTGTGAGCTGAGATAAACCTTTCCTCCTTTAAATTGTGGATATTTTGTCTCAGAAATGAGAAAAGTAGCTAAGACAAGACACATGTCAATTCTTGGGGAAGAAGATGTAAAATAAAGGTCAACCTCACACTATGTTACCCAAATACTTTCAGATGGGTTTAAGAACTAGATACAAAACAAGACTGTAAAAACCTTTGAAAATATAAGAAAATCCAAACTGAAGACACACAAACAACACAGACAAAAATGCGGAGGCTGAAAGGAAGACTACATAGCTGGAATCCATCAGTGTCGGATGCTGCTGACAGAGGAGACCCAAGGAAGGGAAAACACTCACGCAACAGGTAACAAAAAGGACTCCCAGGCAGGAAGTGTGAACACCTTTGCTTAGTTAGGGAAAAACACAGAGAACTCATGAGAAATGCAGGCAAGGGTAGAAGCATATAGCTCAAGGGAGAGAGGTTGCAGTCAGCAAGCACAGGGGAGAGGCAAGACTTGGTAGCAAGGAGGGAAACTGTAAAACCAGAGAACAATGCAGCTTCTCACCTATCAGGTGAGACTGTGGGGCATGATGATCTCAAGTACTCAGCAAGGTGTGGAAACAGCCCACATACACTGCGTGGGACATGGGACAGAGATGGCAATGTGGACAGTAGGTGTCTCCCACTCCTAGGCACTTCTGCTTTCCACACACCCAGCTCAGTGTCACTTTGGGGAGACAAACAGTGGCGTCAGGTAACACCATGAGAAGAGCTGCTCTGTGGTCTGTCTTCATGGCCAGTGCAGGTACCCTGAGCCACGGGGCATGACAGGGACTAGTGTGGCCCTGCTCTGGGCCCCAAGCATGAGCCTGTGCAGGTGAGGGGAGAAGGGCAGGGCCCTGAACTGCAGCCCTAGCAGCAGCAGGAGCTTGTTAGGAAGGCAGACCCCTGGCCTCGCTCTCTTGCCTTTCCTTGTCAGCACCCTGCTGGATCGGGGCCCTTGCTGGAGTGCAAGGCCCCAGGCCCCAGCCTCCTCTGGACCTTCTGTGACCAAGGACCCAGTTCAGGCAAGGCACTGTGATCAGAGGGCCCAGGAGCCACTTCCTGGCTGTGAGCCCATGCAGTGAGGACTCCCCCCTCCTCCCCTTTGCTAGCTGAGTGATGCCTGTTCTTTCCAGGGTCACCACTGCTCACTCCAACCAGGACCCAGGAGGTAAAGAGGGATTTGGAGCTTTGGAGACCCAGAGGGGCATCAGTGTTCCACTCTCTCTTCACGAAGCAAAGGGTCACTGGGCTTTACAAGGCTGGGCATCTTCAGGTGTGAAACAGAAACAGTAATGATGATGGCAGTGCTGCTGCTGGTGGTGCTGGTGCTAATCATATTGGTACCTTTTTCTAGGAAGAGGACACAGGAAGAGCTCATAGCAGGACAATCCCACCCCAAATGCTGTACAGAATGTGCCTACTATTATTCCTACATCCCACATTCTCACCTCCTCTCAGTGGCCATCTCTCCCACCCTAGGTTCCCCTTCATGATTTTCTCTACCCCCTTTTACTCTCCCTCCCCCAGACCTCTGCTCAGTAGCAGCCCCTCCACATAGGACAGGACTATTGCCCCGGCAAAAAGGGGTCTCAGGGGGTCCCTTGGTCCTGCACAAGGCGCCCAGGGGGGTCAGGAAGTCACAGAGCCCAATTCCCTGCAGGAGCCCACAACCCATGGCACTGGCATTGCACTGGCTGAGAAAGCAGAATGAACCTGTGTCAGCAATGGATCTCCTCAGGAAGAAGCTGCCCCCTACCCCCACCAAGGAGTTTCTGAGGGAGGCTTTGCCACTACCACCACCAGGGGAGGTCAGGGTTAGGGAGCTCTGGTGACAGGTGGGCAGCGTCACAGGTCTCTGTGCCCGCTGCCTGGTGGGCTCCGGGGATGGGACATCTGTTCTCCTGTCAGATGCTCTGATGCTCCTCGTCTGCACGGATTGTTCAGACACCTCCCCCTTCCATCAAGCTGTCCTCGGCTGGTGCTGACTCAGGAAGCTCCTTATACATCGCCTGTGCCAACCCACACTCCATGGAGTGCCAGGGGACCTGGCTGTGCCAATATGAAGGTGCCATGGGGCATCAGCGTTATTCTGAGCTGAAGCATTGGTGCCCCAGAAACTCACCAGCTTAAGTGCAGCACCCCCAGGACAGCTCAACTGGCTCCAGTTGCTCCCAGGATTGGCCGGAAGCTCCTCTCCCAAGAGCAGACATCGGCACCACCCAGACGGACACTGTCACAAACGCCTGTTCCACGTGGTCCCCTTCCAATAATGTGACCTTGGCCTCCACACCAAGGTCACCCCTCAGCCCTGCCACTCTTACGAAGGTGGACTTGAGCTCTCAAACCTCCCATGCTGTCCACCATCTGCTCGTCCCTGTGAGGCCCCAGGCACACGGAGTTAAGCAGTGTTAATTGCACGCTTTTCTCCCGCCAGTTGGTCTTGTCAGTTGAATTCGCAGGTCCCCAGATCCAGAGCCCAAGCAAGTGGAGGAGGCGCCGTCCCCCACCGTGTTGGGAAATTAGTTTTCTCGCCTGCATCTTCACATTGCACCCTGGCAACAGCAGAGATCTCTGTGCTAACTTAGTTCCAGGCGAGGGTTTGAGGGAGCAGAGCCCAGGCCGAGAGGAAGAAAAACCGTTTCCCTCAGCAATGTCCACTTGGCACCTCTGGCTCTCCTGGGCTGATTCAGGCCAGAGGCATCTCCCAGTGCCTGCCGGGAGGGACGGTCCCTGTGAGTCCTGCGGAGGTTGCCCTGTGGGTCAGGGCGGGAGGTGAGCTCAGGGACCTCCCGAGAGTCCACAGTGACCACGGAGGAGGCGCGTCACAGCCCCACTCCTGACGTGTGGGTCCCTTGCTGCCATTGTGTCCTGGCCCAGCCGAGGCCCTGCCTGGTCTCTGTATCCCCCCCACACACCCCGGGGTGCTCAGGCTTCTACAGGCTCGCTGGGCCACCCTGAGGTGGTTCCTGTGTCTCCCGCTGTGAGGCTTCACTAAGTCAGCAGGGCCACCCCAGGGCGAGGAGGAAGTTACCTGTGTGAGGTGCGGGGTGGGGCTTGGGTGCCAGAAGCCCCACTTGGGCCTCTCAGGGCCCCTCTCCCCACTCCTGCTGATCGGAGTCCTGGAGAGCTGAGCCTGTGAGGACTTTCATAGGGCTCAATGGGGCTGGGCGGCCCTCCCCCAGGTCACCTGCTCCCTTGGCAAGGAGCCAGGACCCTGGCCTACGACCAGGAGAGGGCACAGGGCTCCGCTGCTCCCTGCTGAGTGGGTCCAGCCTGCAGGTGACACTCAAGGTCACACAGGTCATGGCCAAGGTTCCTGGGGAGGGGACCTCTCACGCCATGCTGCCTACTTCCATCCCCATGCGAGCCCGGGAGTGGAAATGTGGTGGCAGCCGAGGAGTGATGCACTTGGTGCCTGGTAAATTAAAAATAAACTTTAAAAGTTTCTGCTTTGTTTCATTCTGCACAAAATAAATGTGACTCCCAGATTCATAAATTTGTAGGAAAAGATTTTCACTCAGAAGATTTTCAAGTTTCAGATGTGCTCTGGGCTCCCACAGCTGGGAAGCAGAGCCACGCCCTCCCCTACCAGGGACGTGGCCCTACCTGCACACGGGGCTGCACCCCGAGAATGGCAGGGCTCCCATCTGCCAGGCCCAGGCCTGGGCACTGGTTCTGCTGGGCAGGGTTTGCTGGACTCTGTCACCAGCAGGCAATCCAGCATTCGGAGTGGAGGGGACACCAGGGAGAGTGTGGGGTGGTGACACGGTGGAGGTGACCCTCCCAGGAGAATCAGGAAGCACCCAGCCTGGGCCCCAGCCCCCCATGCGTGCCACTCCTCACCTTTCAGAGCCCAGCAGCTCCAGCCGCCCACGCCCAGTGCCTTCCCTGCAGTGAGAGTGGCTTCATCTGCAGGGAGCACCCAGACCCCAGCTCAGTGGTGCCTGTGGCACCTGGGGTCGGCATCCCTAGCGGGGTCCCTCGGCCCTGGTCCCGGGGCCTGAGTGCGGTGGCTCTGGCTCCCCTGCAGGCCCTGCCCGGTCCTGCCAGCCTCGAGGGTCATGGACGTCAGGCCACCTGCCCAGGCCACGGTCCCAGGTGTTGGGGTTCAGCCCAAGGCCCAGACCTCCAGTGACTCCTCCTTGATGAGTCACCGCCCGGGGCAGTCGCAGCGCACAGGGCGGGGACAGCGCAGCTTGGTCAGAGCCTCGGGCATCACTGAAGTACGAGCACAGTGCACAGGCGCGGGGGCCAGTGGCAGTTTCAGTTAGGAGCGAGGCTCTGACTTCCAGGAAGGAGACGGCAGGCCGGATGCTGGGTCTCCACGAGGAGGGGCTCGAGCCCCACCTGTACCCCCCGGGGTCAAATCTTGGGGACCACAGAGCTGGGCCAAGCGCCCCCCTCCCAAGGAGCAGCCTCCGGTCTGCAGGCTCCAAAATCTGAGTGTCGTAACTGATGCGGTGATCACCGAAGCCATGCCAGACACAACCTGGGGGCCACCCCCACGGGACAGCTGGGTGGGCCCCCTGGGGGAAGGGCGGAAGTGACCCCTCCGGCCCAGCCTGGGGGCCGCACAGGCAGGGAAGCGGGGCCTGCAGACACACTGGTCTCCGTGCACCTGCACCCGCAGCTGGAGGGGCATGCAAGGGCAGGCCACAGCGTGGTGGCTCGAAGGGTGCAGCCAGGGATGCCCCACCTGCAGGGTCCCTGCATCCTGAGGACAAATCCAGGCCGAGCCCCACTCACCAGGCCTTCAATGGCCTCTGCGATGTGGCCCCTCTGTCTCCCGAATTTACTCCCTGTCAGAGCCCCACTCTTCCCAGGACCTGTTGGCCCCCACCACAGGGCCTTGGCATAGCTGCTCCCTGGGGGCCCCTCCTATGTCAGCCGTGCCTAAGCCTCGCTTCACCCAGACCGCTCCCCACCATGCTGTCCACGCAGCCAGGGTTCACTGTACAGAGCAGCCTGGGGCGGCGGAGGAGATGCTGGTGAACCCTAGGCCTTGGGCCATCCTCAGGCAGGGCTGGGCTGCTGGGTCTCCCTGGCCTTGAGGCCAGGAGGTGGCCTTTGGACTCCCAGAGGATGCTGGGCTTTTGCCACCTTGGGGCCAGCGTGAATTAAACCCCGAGTTCCCGTGGTGAGGCAAGGACACCGGGAGCAAACCCTGGGCACTTGTGTCCCTGCACTTGAGGCTGGGCGATCACTGGCCAGGGCCGGGCTGGGCTAGGCGGGTGTGTGCTGAGCCCTGGGGCCACTGTCCGGGCCTCGGGAGCCCGGCCTGCTGGTTACTGAAAACGCTGTTATTTTGCATTAAACCTGTAAATGCACAATCGAAGGCAAGGCACAAACTCTCAGACACGCCCTGTCTTGGTGTCTGTCACCCTGTGACTTGGTGTGCTGTGAAGATGCAGCCTGGCCTTGGGAAGCTCTGCCCCTCAAATCTCAGACCACGCCAAGGGGGCCTGGGTCGCAGTGCTGCTGACCCTGCAGGCTGCAGATAGCGAAGAAGGAGCAGGAGGGTAAGGACGCAGGTTAAAGTCATGCACACGTGTGTGCTCGTCGGAGTCTGACAGCACAACAAGAGGAAAGTCTTCCCCCATTTGAGGACTGTTTTCCAGCTAAGGGAGACACCGGCCCTTCTCGGCAGCGGGCAAGGTCCGGTCCCCACTCCATCCTGGGCCTGCGACGGTGGCCACACCGCCCGCTGTCCGGCACCACACTGGCCTGGGCTCTGCAATCCCGGGCTCCACAGCCTGGTCAGCGGGGCCCAGCATGTACTCCCAGTGGAGGGTGCTGGGCCTGCCCGGGGTCAGGGGGAGAGAAGCCGGGCCTCCTGGGAGTCTGACTCCAGTTGGCTCATTACTGCGGGGCACCGGGCTGGCGCTTCTCTTGGGCAGCCCTGCTCAGAAGGAGAGGCTGGCGCCAGAGAAGCCCCTCCACAGGTGGCCGTGAAGCCAGCTGCAGCACCCAGCCTGACCTCCCGGGCTCTTGTCCCCTCAGGGGACACTGCCTGGTGAAGGAGAAACACAGCCACCGGGCAACTTGGGCGCGTGTGGGACCGGGGCAGCAGCCGGGTGAACGGCGCCAGCTGCAGTCAGCGGTGAGGCCTGGAGCCCTGCGTGGCACCGTGGAGTTGTCAGCAGTGTGCAGTGCACGATTCCAACCTCCAGGGCCTTGGAGTGCGCAAGTCAGGAAAACAACTCAGTGTGCTCTGTGCGCACATCTGTGCCGCCCCGCACCCCGGCACACACCCGCTGGGCTGGGACAGAGGCTCCTGTGGGGAGACGCGAGCTTCTTTCCCCGTGGGTCAGGCTGCTGCCTGGCCAGCGCCGCTCTGTCCCAACTCTGTGATCCCCGTAGCGAGTGTGGGTTGCCCAGCCGTGCCTGAAGGAGGCCCCGGGAGGACACGGTGGTGGTGCTGACTCCCATCTGTCACCACGTGTGCCCCGGAGAGAAGCAAGCACAGCACCGGGTCTGGTGGTCAGTGTACCCAGCTGAGAAGCTGGAGGGGATGGACGTGGTCCACAGGAGCCTGACACACGTCCCACCATGCAGTGCGAGGCCTCCAGGCCCAGGCGCCACCGCCTGCTGCCTCTGCCCCTGGTTCCCAAAGCTGGGACCCCGGCTGCTCCTCCTTCACAATCGTCCTGCAGACTCGGGTCCTGGGTCCCCACCTCGCTCAGTGCTGACTGCTGTTCACAGTCACCAGGACGGTGCCAGTCACAGAGCAGGGCGGGAACGGGTCCTGGACGCAGCAACTGGTCAGCGGGTGGGGACCCGATGTCTCTTCCCAGGGCTCAGCAGGAGCTGGCTGCACCCTGTCTGGCCTGCAGGCCCCTGTGCGGCCTCCCTAGGACAGGACCAGCCGTGAGCCAAGCCCGTTTTCCAGGGAAGGGCGGGCTGAGAGGGGCTCCTTGCACAGCCTAGGCACAGCACTCTACACACTGCCGCACCACACCACCTGCGCTGGCCCTAGCGCCCCCTGCAGGCGCGGATGGGTTGCTGCCCAGCCCGGCTTCCCAGGACCGGGCTGCCTGGCTGGTAGCGTCTTGGATCCATGCATCTTCCCCCAGCTTTTCATTAGAAAACCAGAAAATGGCCACATATGTTATTTCAGAAATAAATATTCATTAAAATCATATAATATGGATTTATGGCTGCATTTCAGGGTAAATTAAAGAAATAAATAACCCGCAAGTCTTTGAAGGAGTTGTACTTGGGCAGAACAGTCTCAAGATTTTTCCTGTGGCCTCCTACTGAATTATTTAAATTCTTTAAACTCAGATGCTAAGAAATGGTCAAAATGACACCAGCTCCAGCTTATTTATTTATTTCTCCAGACCTAATATTTATGCAAAGCACCTGGATTTACTGCTCTGATGAGAGCTTGCTGAACTATACGCAATGAACATTTTTAGCAAATTTCAGGAGATTCAGCAAAGCCCTGGGGATGGGGCCCAGGAAGGCAGCACCTTCCTCCACAGTTGAGGGTCCTGGCCCCTGGGGCACTGTGGGTTCGTGGCCAGGTCCCTGGCCCCGAGGAGGTGTGTGCAGCCAAATCCCGAACTCCTGAGGAGGCAGAGTTGCTGTCATGGGGGGCTCTTGCAGTGTTAGGGTTTGGGTCTAGATCCCTCTGAAGCCTCATGTGGTTACAGGTGGCCGATCCAGAGTGTGTGATGCTGGGGCAAAGGGTGGGTGATTACTAAGTCAGCCCACCAATTGGTTGGGCACCACCCCAGTCCCGGTAGCCTGGAAACATTACAAGGGACAGAAAGAGGCCAGTCTTCGCCCTCGATGCTTTTGCTGCTGTGGAATGATTCTCCTCTGCCCCTCTGCCACGTGCCAGTCTCCCCTGGAACCAGCTGGCTATGGACTGAACCCGCTACGAACTGTATGCCTTCCCCTTTAACTTTGAGTGTCGAGTATTTTGTCTCAGGAACGAGAAAAATAACTAACACAGGCTTCCACCCATGAGGGCAGAGCTCCTGAGCGCTGCGGGCAGGTGGCATGGGAGATGGCCCACCCCAGGCTCAAGCCAGAGGAAGGTCCCAGCCCCCGCCAGCCTGGGCTTGGTGCTCCAGGGGCTCCGAGCCTCCCATCGGGCAGGCCCACTCCCCACCCTCAGGCAGGGGAGCCCCAGCCGGGCCCCTCCCTCTCACCCACCATGCCCGGGCCCTGGGGTCTCGCCCACCCCATAGGCTGCAGGGGCCTCCGCCAACCTTCAGGCTGGGGTGAAGCCACTTCCCGCCTGCCCTGGTACCGGTCACCTGGCGCACCTGGGAGGCTGCGCTGGCTGATGGGGCGGGGATCTGAATCCTTTGTGGGGCCCTGGCTCCCTGGTCCCTCCCTGGGCCCACAGCATCCCTGACCTGGGGAGAGCCCAAGCCCGGGCTGGGGCCTGGGTGTGGCCGGGTCTGACTTAGACAGGGCTGGCCTGTGACCTCTGAGCCCATCCCACTGCTCCTCAGCTCTGGCCTGGGTTCCCAGGTGCTCCTGCAGCCCTGCCGGTGGCCTTCGCCCGTGGGGAATGCAATTCCTTCCTTTGCTTCTGTGGAAGAGACAGTCCCTCCACAGCATGGGAATGGCTCCTCGCTCCCTGTGGGGGTCCTGGGGAGCCGTGTGCCTCACCCCCTGGTTAGGAGCCAGGCTCCATGGGCTATGAGTGGGACAGCAGCACATGGCGATGTGCTGGTGTCCCGTGCAATGCCTCGCTCGGGGACCCAGAGCCCCACACCGCTGCTGAGGCCCAAAGAGGGGCAGGTGGGCACCTAGCTGCCAGAGGCCGGGCATGGGAGGCCCGGAAGCTTCCTGACAGGGCCACACAGTAGACTCCTGATGATCTGGGTTTCATTTCTGCCCCCAAAGCTAGACCCAGGATGGACAACGCAAGTCCAAGTGCCCACCAGCCTTTGGGGTGGATTTGCGTGTTTCAGTCCCCAGCTGTCACCTGCGCATGGAAGGGGGGTGAACCCTGGGAGCAGGTGCTGGTGGCAGAGCAGTCCCTGGGCTGGAAATGGCCGTGGGCTCATGGTGACCTCAATGTCATCTGAGACTGCTCAGGACCCAGCACTGCAGCCCAGCCCTGCTGGTTTGTGCTGCCCAAACCCCGGCCTCTGCTTCCTGTCTGCCCTGCCAGCTGCTGGCCACTCAGGCCCGGGTTGCATCCTTTCACCCTGCATGGGGTTTCCTTCTGACCTTTCCTCTGAGGAGCTCACAGGAAGTCCCCTCGAATGGCCGGCATCCATGTGTTTATCGTGCCATCTCAGGCGAGGTCAGCCTGGGTGATTCAGCACCGCGGGAACACGGGGTGCTCTGGCCGTAGACCACGCTCTGCTGTAACTTCCAAACACACTTGCAGGGAAGGACATTGTTCTTCCTCACCACAGCTCTGACCTTTACACGGCTATTGAAAGCTCAGAGCTAACATAATGCCAAGGAAAATTACCTGTGCTGATAGCCATCCTTGCCACCTGCGGGCTCCCAGCACATCCTCATTAAGTGCCGCTGTCATTAGCTGCTCGAACACAGATGTGGCCAGCACTGGGCACACTCGTGGTATAGCACACGCATGCACACTCACACACACGTGCACACTGACACACATGTCCCCAAAAGCTCTCCAGAAGGGATTTGAGGTTGGGTGAAAGCCAGGACACCGGCTCAAGGACAGGACTGGAAAACGGTCCCTGCACCTGAGATGCTAACTCAGTTGGAAATTGGCCTGCCTCGTTCGGCCTAGCAAGGGCTCGACTGGAAGCCGCCCCTCCTCCTGGCCAGGCCCCAGAGCCGTGGCTCACCCTGGGGACACCTCGCCTGCCCTCAGCGTCTCCCTGGCCTGGAAGGGGAGGGCAGGCGTTGGGTAGGGCCCGAGTGGCCTGCCAGTGGCCTGCCCATCCCCCATGTGAGGGACACCTTGGTGCAGGACAGGGAAGGGCCTTTGCTCTGACCCTGGTCCAGAGACACTGCTGAGACTGCCTGTGACAGCCGAGAGGCACAGGCGTCTGTTTCCTGCTCCTCCGGGGACCTCTGAGCCCAGGCAGACGGCAGGGGGAATGGGGACATGGCAGCCCTGTCCCTGTTGTTCCCAGAGACCGCTGTTCAGGGGCGCACCACACTGACCGCGCTCGGTTGCTCTCAGCGTTAACTCTGTTAGCAGCATCAGCTGCGGTCCACTCCGAGGGCAGAGCGACCCGTGGCTCGGGTACAGAGGAGGCCTTGGAATGAGGGGCAGGCCTGGCCCAGGTCACTCTGCCAGCTGTGCAAAGAGCAGAGGGTGTCGGTGCGTCCTGCACTCCCTGCCCTGTCTCCCTCCTCAGTGGATTCCGTCTCCAGGTCTCTTTGATGTTCCTTCCAGGGGGCTGCAGGAAACTGTACGACCCAGAACAGAGCTCAGGGGCCGCATGGGGTGCTTTGAAAGACTCTGCTCTCAGGCCCGGGACTCACAGAGCAGGAAGCTCCCTCCCTGGTCGGGGTCGGGTGAGCACCGTGCAGCCAGAGTGGGCAGTGGGAGCACGGCCAGCCAGAGAGGGCAGGAGGAGGCAGCTTTGCTCCAGGCAAGGTGAGACAGGGTCACCCTCCTCTCCTGGTCTGCACAAGTTGCCTGTCCCTGCGGAGCCCATGTTCCTGGCAGCTCCGTGTGCTGAGTTCCAGGGTGAAAGCACCCAGCGCCCTCTCTCTGTCGGGCTCTGGGCCCAAGCTCCTGTCCCTTGTGTCTGGGGTCCCAGGCAGGCGGGCAGGAAGGGGGATGAGGTTCTGCTCCCTGCGCTCTGGGGGGCTCAACTGCCCCTGGGCCCCTGGCCTGGCCCAGCCTGGCAGCAGGCAGCCTCCCCGCAGCCCTGATGGCCCAGCAGCCCCACCCTGGAGGCCCTTGGGCCCTGCGAATGACATCGATGCCCCTCTCTGGCCCAGGTCACACTGCCACCACCAGATGTCTGTATTTAGAGAGCGGGGTGCCGGGGCCTGCTCCAGGGCAGGAGGTATCAATGCCCAGCCCATCATTTAGTGGCTGGGGTTTAATGGATGAGCAGCTGGGAGTCCTGCAGATGGAGGCGGTAGCAGCAGAGCCAGGCACGGGGTGCACCAGCGTGGGCAGAGGCTTTGCCGTAGCTCCTGGGACTCCGAGCTGTAGCCCTGAGCTGTCCGACCTGTGGACAGTACCATGGGGATGCCACTCCCTTGGGGATGCCACTCCCTTGGGGATGCCCAGGGCCACTCGGTCCACACCGAGGTCACCTGTGCCCAGGAGCCTGGGTGCCGGGCCGGGGCAGAGGCTCAGGACTTGACCCCAGGGAGCCCGGTCCTGAGACAGGAAGCCCTGATGATGGGGAGCAGGTGGTGATGCTGCTTCGGCCACACCCTGCCTGCAGGCCCCTGCCCAGGTGACTGCCCCCAGGCCCGTTGGTGCACTCAACTTCTGGGCCTGTCTGGGAGTGCCAGGGAGGTCAGCGCATCCTCAGGGCTGGAGGACGCTGGCTCCGGGTGGGTGGTGCCTGAGGCCGGATCTGGGGGAGCCTGAAGGTGGCTGCCACCTCCAGCCAGCAGGGGGCTGGACCCAGCACAGGACCAACAGCGCGCCCAGCCTGGCTGTGCAGGGGCTCGCCGTCCTCACCCTAGAGGAGGCAGGGCTGGGCGGGAACTGTCTCCGTGGTCAGCAGCGTGGAGACAGCGCTGTCCAGCGCCACCCAGGTCTCTGCCTGCCCGTGCGCTGCGATTCCATCGGGGAGGCGCTGACCTCGTGGGGCGTCTGCATTGCAGGACACGGGGCCGTCTTCCTGCTCCCTCCGGTCTTCCGGTCCTCGCCAGTCCAGCTTCAGGTCTGTGCAGCACTGCAGGCCGGGGCGAGCTGCAGGGCCCGGATGACTGCGCCGCCCTCCTGCCCTGTCCTCATGATGGTCGCAGATGCCACTCCAACTCTAGCCAGGCTCAGAGGGGCATCCAGTGTCTTCCCAAAATGTCCCAACATCGTGTTTTCTTATCACAGCGATTCATTGTGTAAGGCTTTAAAAATAGATGCAGTTACAGAGGAAAGAAAAATTAAAAGCCTTATGCGTAGTTATACACGTAAAACAAAATGGTAACACCATACACCTAAGACAATGTTTTCCTTTTGAAATTATTTTTAATGGTGGCAAAATACACATAACATAAAATTTGCCATCTCATCCCTTTTAAACACTTTACAGAGCTGTGAAGAGATGTGCAGAGCCTTGCAGTTTGCTGTGTGCCGAAGGCCGAGGAGGGACCTTGCTCAGGGCTGCAGGTGGCTCCGGAAGGGGCTGCGCCTGCTTGCCTGCTCTCCAGGCTTGAGCAGAGGCCTCGGGCCTCCAAGGAAACCCTGGGTACGAAAGGAGGCTCAGCTCTGGGGACCCAGGGCCCGGCTCCTGCCTCAGTGGACTTTGGCCAGAACCGGATGCCCAGGTCTAAACACAGAGAAGGTGGCCAGATGACTTAGCTCGTGCACAGTAAGTACCGACCGGGAGAGCCGCCTCCCCAGACCCTGCGGCACCCGACCCTAAGCGCCCCTCACTGACTGCAGGTTTGACCCCCTGGGCCACGGAAGCCCTAGCAGTTCTTCCAGGGCCAGAGGAGCTCAGCAGCTCTGAGCCAGGAGGCGGAGTCAAAGCAGCTGGGGAGTTGCACCCTAGGCCACACCAGGGCCCACCAGAGGGGAACCCTGGGCCCGCCCCTCCCTGGCAGGTCCTCCCTGAGGGGTGGCCCTCCCTTCCCCCTTTACCTAAATCTTTGCTCCCCCTGCACCGCCCAGGTGTCCTGCCCCGCTCTTTGATTAGGGCATCGAGAACCCCTCGGACCCCAGCCCGAGGCAGGACCACAGACCACCACACCGCCCGCAGCCTCCCTCGCTTGCTCATTCGTTAGTGTTTTTGACACTTAACACACATCTGCCCTCTCAACAGTTCCATGAGTGTGCGTGCGAAGTACGCACCTGGAGCTCCCTGGCAGATTCACCTGCAGGACAGGAACGCTGGCTGTGTCCACCGCGTGGCTCTTATGTTGCCCAGTCCCTCGCCGTGGGTACTCTCACCGTGGCAGCATGGAGCAGGCGTGGGGTGTGGTGGTTCTCCAGCCCAGCTGGGAGCTCTGGATGCCTGCGTGGCCCAGCCTCAGATCCATCTATACAGCAGGGCCACCTGCCGGGGCCCCAGGCTCCCCACAGCCCAGGGAGAGTGGCCCAGCCTGACCCTCACTTCATGTCTGTGAGACCCAACTCAGCAACTTAGCAATACCTGCACCATGTTGAACATTCTCCTCCATTTTGTAAATATGTGACTTCCAGCTGCACTTGGTCTCCCGGGAGAAAACCCCACCCCTAACCGATACATGTAACCACAAGCTAAAAAACAGAAACTGTGTTTCAGGTGATCTGCAACAAAGCATTACCCAGGGGAATGGGAGGAACTAACTGTGCCTATCCTGGCTTCTGTAACCAGCTTCTGCGATAATCCGTAACCCACGGGAATGGGAGGAGGGACTTTTTCTGTGGGTTTTCCCTTTAAATATGCAGTCCTCATTTCAGTAGGGGCCTTTGTCCTCCGACTTGGTTGGAGTGTACATGGGTCCCGGCCGGAAAATAAAGTTCTCCAGTGAGTTCTCATGACTGTGTGGTGCTTCAAGAGATCGCCGCTAATCTAATCCGGGAACAAGGTCCAACAGGGTCTGCTCCCGGGGACCCACAAGGCCTGCAGCTCAGCCCGCACCCCACTCCTGCTGCCTCCTATTTCCAGGTCCAAAAGTGGTGCCTGACCCCGTAGAAGGCAGACGCCAGCCCCTGCGGGCCGAGAGGATTTCCTCTCTCACAGACGAGCCGGTGAGGGCCCCTCTGCCCGGATTGCTGGGCACGCAGCTGGGTGGGCCACATTGCTGCCAAGCTGCAGGAGGAGTGCCCTTCACTCCTGCTGTCCCCTCCATGGCTCTTCTTCTACGCTTGTTTTTCTTCAGTCCACACAGATGCCACAGAATTTTTACTCCAGTCCTCTTCCCTTCTCCGTCCCACAAGAGCAGCTTCATCTCCCATCTGTAATCCTCGCATTAATTTTAATGAAATATGCATAAATGACAATTTGTACTAATAAGTATCACTCTATATTTTGGATTTTAAAATGACACAAACACACATTTTAAAAGCTATACCAGCTGGGCGTGGTGGTGCACACCTGTGATGCCAACACTCAGGAGGTTGAGGCAGGAGGATCGCCATGAGTTCAGTGCCAGACTGGGCTACATAATGAGATCGTATCTCAACCTTCCTGCCCCAAATAAATAAATAAAGGTGACCCTATCAAGAAATACATACCAGGGCCGGGGGATTTAGCTTAGTGGAGCTGCGCCTGCCTCGTAAGGGCAAGGTCCTGAGTTTGATCCCCATTACTGGGGGAAAAAAGGAAATAGACTGAAGTATGCTTCCTAATATACTCTTCAACACACTTACAGTTCATCTCATCAAAGGCTCGGTGTCTCACTGTGCCTGTGAGTGAGGGTGTCTGGAAACAGGCAGCTGTGCATCACTGAGGCTCAGACACATGAGGCTCTGAAGTATACCTTCTTTCCAGGATAAGGTACCTCTCCCGAGAGCTTCTGCTTTATATTGTAGACATGTAACCACAATCAGAAGGTCAAAAATAAAAATCCCTGTAGCCGGAGGACAGGCGGACAAACACCAGGCTCTCCCCAGCCGGTGCCACCTAGTGGCCCTGCCTCATCCGCAGGCACTGCTCTGCCAGGGCTTTGCTCGCTCATCTCATGATTAAATCTGATTATTTATTCACTGTATTTAGATTCACCTGGGAAATCACCACGCCGTAAGCAGAATTTCTTTCCAGCTTTTCTCTTAGTAATGAGCATTTTTTTTTTGCTATCAGTCCACCTCTGCATAATTGTTACAATTATCACGGTGCATTGGTGCATGTACGCAGCACATCCCAACTCTTTTCCCACCCCTGTCCCTCCCCTCCCTCTGCACTCCCTCCATCTCTCCTTCTCCCTTCCAGCATAATCGCTAAATCTTAGAAATGGCCCATATGCCCATCAACAGATGGGTGGAGAAGGAAAAGGTGGTATTTACCCACAATGGAGTACTACTTGGCCATAAAGCAGGACACACTGAGTCATTCATAGGTAAGTGGATGTTGCTTGAGACCATTTTATTAAGTGAAATAAGTCAGACACACGAGCTTAAGCATTGCATGGCTTCTCTTATATGAGAAACTGGAAAAACATATACAAATAAAGAGCAAAAGGTGAGACAGATAAACAGCAAGTAGGAAGGTCTTTTGCAAATTAATGAGCATCTTAAGGGCAGAACACTGTCCATACAGTAGCACACCTTCTCGGTTTCCTTGAGATGAGAACTTCGCACCAGGAAAAGCGCACATTACAGATCATGTGGTCTGGATGGAAAAAGCTGATATGAAATCATAGCTTTAGAATCTCTCGACATCACAGCGACTTCCAACACTGGGGAACGGCGTACAGCAATCTCGGCATTTTCCGCAGACAGCCAGCACCCGATCTGCCGGGCTTAGCACAGCTGCTGTGCCTTGTCTCCTCAGGGACGACCTCCCCAGAGCTCAGGGAGTGCTGTCTTCCGATGGAGCTTAGGGGTCTTTGCCAGAGTTTTCTTATTTATGCCTCTTCTCGGCGAGAAGGCGCAGTTTGTAAATCTCCCACTGTGGTCTACATCCCAATGAGGCAGTTTGTGTGTCTACACCTCCCATTTCCACAGTTCCTTTCTGAGAAGGCACAAAAACATCAATGGCAGGCTTGGAAGAGATAACAGATGATTTGCATTCCCTTCTCACACCATCTGACTGGTGCTGAAAGCGAACGCGCTCCCCCTGCGGACAGCTCGTGCTGCTCGCGTGACAACTGGTGCGTATTTGGGGCACTTTCCGGCGCCTGGACGCTGGTGGCACCCTGGGAACGTGGAGTCGACAAAGTGATAGTTGCAGGGCTTTGGTTCTCCAAAGTGGTGTACAGCCCCACGATGAAGCCTCCCCACCTCTGACGCCAACAGCCGCAGCCCCACCCCTCGGAGGTGGCCAAGCGCTGGTCCAGGCCACTCAGGCGACGCCTCCCTGCTGGCCCTGACATCCTCTGCAGGCCTGGGAGAGGCCCGGACAGGACCCTGGCCACAGCCTCCATGCTCCCGCACATGGAGGAGCCACGCACAGGCAGGCGACGTCCTGAAGGTGGTGCTAGATCCGGCTGTGCAAGGAGCACCCAGGCCCTCAGCCCGGTGTGGGCCCCGGCGCCCTCCCCGGACAGGCCCAGGTCCAGCAGCACAGAGGGCGGCACGACCAGACGGGCAGGAGTGCGCCCAGCGCTGGGCGCCTGACCACGGTCCCCGGGGCTGAGCCGGCCCTGACTGACGGGAGGCAGCCACTGTTCTTTGCAGCAAAGGCAGTCGGGGGCTGGGTGGGACCACCCCTCACTAAGGAAGATGGGCTCTCCCGCAGCTAGGTGGGCGTCATTTTCACTGCCCGGCCAGATCGAGGGGCGCACAGGCTTCTCGCCTGCTCCTCGCCGGCAGGTGGCGTCCCCGTGGCCCGGGTCCTTGTGCCTGGGAAGAGCTGCTGGTCGGCAGGGAGGGTTCCGCCCGTCCACCGCACCAGGAGCCACGCTCACTGGAGACCAGAGTGCCGGGATGCACAGCGTGCGGGAGGACAGCAACAGCGGATCCTGGGAAGGGCGGTGCTGGCCTCTCCCGGGGACAAATCACAGCGAGGACCGAGAGAGAGGCCCACGCACCTCGCACCCAGAGCAACGTCAGGGTTCGGTGTGGGGACACGGCCACTGCCGCTGCCGATAAATGTTCCAAGGAACCTTTTCCGTGTCCCTCCCACGCAACCTGCTGTGGCCCTTTTCTTCCCGTTTTAAATTTGTGGCATCTAATTGCTTCTGGGCAGGCGAGTCTCATGGACCTAAGATTCCCCATGTCGGGGCGCCCGGAGCTTCCTCCAGGCTGGGGCCCGCCCGAGCCAGTGGCATCCACTGGCGAGTTCAGTTGCACAGGACAGGGCCTTGGGCGGCAGGGACGGGCCCGGGCTGCTGCCCCACGGCCAGCCGTCTACTGTGGCACTGCAGCCCCCGGCGAAGCTGACCCCAAGGGTCCTGGCCTGACGACTTGGGCAGGGACGCTGGGCACTCGGGGAGTCGGGAGCATGGCGGGTGGGGCACAGGGCTGTGGGGCCTCTGTGACCTCAGGAAACGGCTCCGCTGTGCAGAGAGGACCCGGAGGGGCTGCAGGAGGGCCCGGGTCCCGCTGCTCCTTGGTGTGGCTGTGCCGCTCGGGCCCCCAGCCTCGCCGAGGCTCTGTCCTCAGCTCCAGCCAGAGCTCCCACAGAGCCCCACGGTTCCCCGCCGGTGGCCATGGCGGGGCCCTGAGCAGAGCAGGGGACCCCCTGAGCTGGAAGCTTCTGGAAAGCTTGGCACTGGCCCCCATGGTGTCAGCACTGGGGACAGCAGCCCACCTCAGCCTCCTTGGGGCCCCACAAACAGTTACGTGGGGACAGGGCCCTCACCACGAGGAGGAGCTGGGACTCGCGTGTCACAAGAGCCCACGTGGACCCCGGTCCGGGACAGAGCTGTGACCAGGCGAGCTTCTCCTGGAGCCCAGTGCCGGCCCCTTGCAGCCCACTCTGAGTGGAGCCTGGGCCCGGCCAGGACGCCCTGTCCCACCCGCTCTGTCCTCCCTGTGCTCCTGGAGGAGGCCGTGCACCCCTTGATCGGTCACCGTCCAGACAGAGCCAAGAACCCATCCTCAGGACTCAGGAAGCGGCGGGCGGCCCTGTCCTCAGACCACAGCCCGCGGCCCCGGGGGCAGTGACTGCTGGTCGGTGGCAGCGAGCACGACCCCACGGCTCGGGGCGCCAGCGCGGCCGACAGCACAGAGCCCGTGAGGGCCCATGGCCCGGCTGACCGTGAGCTGTGCTCCTTGGCGAGGGGAGGCAGGCCCCACCCAGCGCCCCCAGCCCAGCTTGAATCTCTCAGGCCCAGCGTCAGACCCGCGAGGACTCCCGCGTGCCTCCGCTCTGCATTATCCAGGCGACCTCCAGGCCAGCCCTGCGCAGGCACAGGCAGAGGCCGGCCCAGCACCCGCCAGGGCAGGGGACCCTCTGGGCCCCACAGGCCGGTCCCGGCCGGTCCCCCTTGGTCACCCTGCAGTGGCCCCGTGGGCAGTGTCCTGGGACCGCAGCGCCTCTCCCTCGGGCTCAGCCTGGGCCTCCTGTCGCCCGGTCACCCCAAGCCCTGTCACCCCACCGGGAGGCCGGTGCCCCTGCTGTGCTGGGCGCGGCACGAGTCTCCTGAGGACGGACGACAGGAAGAGAAGGGTTTCCATGGTTACGGAGATGGGAAAGCAGGAGAGACGCGGTGCTGAGTGACACAGGAGCCCTGACAGCGCATTTTCACTTAGGACCAAAAATTCACGGTTCAAACTCCGGCTACCAGAGCTGCCGAGCCTGGCGCTGACGGTGGCCCCGTCCCTCAGGCAGAATGGGGCCCAGTGCCTCAGCAGACTGCTCAGCTGGTTTGGGGTGAAGCCCACTCGTTTTACTGAACATCCTGGCTGCTCAGTCCCAGCAGGCAGTGACTTTCTTTCTGCAGCACTGAAACATCCCCTCCATGAGTGGAGATCGGGTTGGCTGGGAGCGAGGAGCATGAGGAACAACTCCGGAACACTGGCCCGGAGCCCGCAGGCCTCACCGCAACCGCTGGGGACACCGAGGACCCGCCCAGCTTCTCGGCACAGGAGGACACTGAGGCCCACGAGGGGACACGACCCTCGGTCGCAGCGCTGTGGCCCTGGACACCAGGAGGCGGAGCCGTGTGGCTCTGGGCCGGGACAGACGCAGCCCGGGCTCCCCAGAGTGTGGGCGCCCTCTCCGGCCATCCCCGTGGGGGCTGTGGCTGTGTCCCCAAAGGGCAGATTTGGCAGCCGGGACAGGGACGGTGCGGCCACAGACACAGCTTCTCCTCCTGGGCACTCAGGAGGCCGCTCGCTGCCCGCGTGCCATGGGGACCCAGTGACCCCGAGTCACTGCCCAGCCTGTCCTCAGTGGGGGCCACGGAGCCAAGGTGGCACCGAAGCTGGGCGTCAGAGCCAGCTGGCCACGGGTCTGCCGGGCACAGCTGGTGCTGGAACCGCCCGCCAGCCTGTGAGCCATTGGTGACGGGGACTAGGGAACCGCTGCCAGGGCTCAGCGTCAGCCTCGGTGCAAATGTCCACACCACAGAGAGGTGGCAGCACTGAGGCGCCCTCCTCACGGGGCAGGAGCCAGGCTGGGGCAGCTCGGGGCCTTGTGCCGCCCTGTGGGAGGCCCCGCCCCTGCTGGGTGGCCTGGGACGAAAGCCCTGAGCCCCTGAGGGACACCGCAGTGAGGCCGACCCAGGCCCCTCTGTAGGATCCGGGCCGCGGCACCCGTGGGGGGGGGGTCTCGCTGAGCCGGCTGCCCCTCCCCCGTGCCGGGTGCCCGTCCCTGCGGGGGGCTAGAGCACGTCCTTCCCTCCTCCTCCAGTCCCGTCTCAGGCGTCCTCTGGGACCCGCGGAGCCCGCCCGTCGCACCAGCTCTGCCTGAGGAGGGCAGCTGCAGAAGGCGGCGTTTCTGTCCCGGGGCGGGGACAGTCTCGCTGCTCCCCACACAGCAGAGCTCCGTGCGGGGACCAGAACCTGTGGGCCATGCGCGCCTCACAAGGGGCCTCCCAGGGGTGCACACGCTGGACGGCCTGGCTCCAGACACCTGGCTTGGGACGCCGCGCGGCCACGGCCAGGGGAAGCAGCCGCAGCGCCCAGGACCACGAGCAGAGGCGCCCTCAGCCAGGTTAAACGCACGGGGATCAGGAGGACTCGGGGTTCGCGGGAGACCTCGGGGACGGGCGCCTGGGACAGCAGGCTACGCCCACAGGCAAAGCACACGCGTGGAGAATGACTGACGTCACACGGCAGAACTAAAGAGAAAAACACTCACAGCTACTGCGGACGGCAGCGGCAAAGGCAGCTGCTGAGTTTGAACCCGCAAACGACCGCATCTAGGAAATCTGATGCAACTGTGCACTTGTGCAGGGAGGGACAGGAACCCGGGGGACAGCACAGGCTTCCAGCCAGCAGCGGAGGGACGGGGACCCACAAATGCTCAACATGGGCACCAAGACGGCCATGTGGCTGAGAGCAGGAGCAGCAGACCCGGGTGACAGCGGTGTAGCACCCTCTGCTCCCAGCAGGGATCGGGTGCTGGCTGCCGCCCGGTGTGGGCTGGGGACAGGACGCAGGGGAGGGGCAGAAGGGGCAGCCCCGTGTTCCAGCCTGCGCCGCCCCAGGCAGATGGGACCCAGCCCAGGGGGGCCGCACGGTGCTCCAGGTGTGACTTTGGCGACCCCGCCCGGGTGGGTGTCCCTAGGAGGCCTTGCTGGGGGAAAGCGTGGGGGTGGGGCAGCCCCAGCAGCTGGTGTGCACCTAGCAACCAGCTCGTCTTCAAAGCACACACACTGCTCACAGTGCGGAAGGAATAAGCAGAACCCAATGGCACCGCGTCTCTGGCACAACCCAGGGGCGCTGGGCGAGGACGCGGCCAGGAGAGGGCCAGGCGCTGAGTGCGGGTCTGTGGTCTGCCTGGGAGGAACTCTAGGGATGCCCTCCGTGCACACATCCGCACGCCTGCCTGAAGCCAGATCAAAACGCACACAACGCGCCCTGGACTCCTTTGAGGACTACCGCACAGTGGGCAGGGCAGTGAGGGGCGGGTGCAGTGGGACAAACTCCTGCACCAGGCGCTCGGGGCCACGGGAGCATCCTGACCACCTCGACCGGGCTCTGGAGGACCCTGAGGAGGGCAGGGGAGGATGGAGCCGAGGGTGGGTATGAGACTGGCAGAGGGGGCTGTGCATGGGCAGGGATGGGCGGGTCCTCACTCCTGTGCCCAGGGGGGATGGGCCTGCCCCCATGAGGCCCCGCCCCTCTCTGTGGCTGCTCCCACCCATCTGGTCCCACCCCTCAGGTAAGGCCACTGCTTAGCCCATCCTGGTGAGCAGGCCACCCCCTTTATACTGACCCCACCCTGTGATTGGGCAATGTGTCCCCCTTAGCCACGCCCCAACACTGGCCCCACCCCCAGGCTCCCCCCTGGGCCCCTCCTGCTCCAGCGCACAGGAAGCACAGTGACCTTCCCCTCCAGGCTGGAGTCAGAGCTCCGGAGCCCTGGTCTGCACAGTCCTGAACCTGCTCTCAGGCCCCCGCCCACCCCAATCCCATCCCCTGCAAGGGGGCGGCTGCTCTGGGTCTGGCCCCAAAGGAGAGCAGCAACCCACCTGCAGGGAGGGACCTCACGAGCCCCACCCCCAGGGCCCAGCTGGGCGCCGCCCCGGCATCAGGACAATGCCCTTCCCTGCACAGCCTCGCCCCCCCGGGAGCAGTGAAGATGAGGGTGGCAGCTGGAGCCCAGCCGGTCGGGGGCGGCGCTTCCTCGCGCTTCTCACTGCAGTTGCAGTTTCTCCTCGCACAGCAAGGGCTTTCGGCATCAAGGGGACGTGGTGCCACCCGTGGAGGTGGCCTTGGGAGAAGACAGAGGCGGGGGATGCAGAGCTGGGCACTGGGTGAGCAGCTGCTCCCCTCGTCGTCACGCGAGCTGTGCCCGCGAATCTCAGTGCCCCCTTTGCCAGGACCAGGGCTCCCACTGGAGGTCTAGCTTATGTCCCCTACGCTGCCTGGACAGGCCCCCTCAGTGCAGCTCCGGCCGGTCTACCCTGGCCACATCCTCTCTTCTCGGGATATTTGGTCCAGGAGCACAGGAGCCTCCCAGTCCCACCA
>NW_004624747.1:27335427-27434970 GCF_000247695.1 Heterocephalus glaber | reverse complement strand
TGGGCTGTGGGCGGGAAGGGAAGGAAGAGGCGTGGGTGGACAGGGAGGCCAGAGCGGGCCGCACTCCACTCTGAGGGGCTCTGCACCCGGCTCCCGCCCTGCCTGCTTTATCCTCTAACACCCGGGGGCCTGGGGGTCACAGGACAGAGACCCAGGCAGGGCACCGGGGCCAGCACTCGGCTCAGCAGGGACCCGCTGGTGCCCAGGGAAACGCGGCCGAGGGCACCCTGGCCGGGGAGGCAGAGAGCGATGGCGGGAGGCTGGGCACAGCGTGGGCAGTGGCAGCGTCGCCTCGGCACCGACCCCACCCTTGCTCTGAGGCCCTTCCCACCTCGCCCCTCCAGGGCCATGCTGTGCAGTGGGATCCCAGATGCTGAGCCCCAGCCCAGGCCTCGGGAAGGGGAGGTGCCACCCACTGCTGTGCTCCTGGAGTCTTCATGCCCAGGGCGCCTCCAGCGAGGGTTAGCAGCAGACCCGGGCCGTGGACGGGTGTCTGGTCACTCAGGCCCACGGGCGTCAGACCAGAGCCCGTGCACCTCCTCCTCGGGCCCTGAGGCTCCTGCCAGCCACCCGTGCTCTGCAGACACAGGGCCCCGCCTGGCCAGCCCTCCAGGGAGTGGGACCAGCTGCTCAGCGCTGCGTCCTCCCTCCGGGACCAGGTCCGGGCCGGCTGCCCGAGCATTTGCTGCCCGACTTTGGCAGAGTGGTCTCGAGCACAGGGCCAGCAGCCAGTGCAGAGGACAAAGGGCTGTGGAAACCGGGCTGTGGGGCTGTTGGGACTGAGGGCTGTGGGCAGGGAGGCCGGGCAGCAGGGCTCGGGGGAGCCTGGAACCCCCTAGCCAGGCCCGGCTGGCACTCTGCAGACACCCTTCCAGCTCGGCCCCTTCCCTGGGTCTCAGCACCCCTGGGACGAGCCTGGCGGTCAGGCCCTGGTCACTTGTCCAGCGCTGTAGGACCTGGAGCCCCCAGGGAGGGCCTGGCTGGGAGGGTGGGAAACGGGAATTGTCCCCCGCAGCCGCCACAGGGGACCCCAGGTGCAGATGCCAGCCCACCACAAAGGTGCCCGGCTGTCGGGTCCAGAGTCAGCTCGCCGTGGAGGGGCTGTGCCTGCTGGGTCTTCACGTCCACGGAAATGCCTCATGGGCCATGCGCAGGCACAGCGACGACCGCAGGCTGTGCTTCCCCGGGGACCCCGAATTCTCCCTGGCTCATCCGCACATCCAGACCTTCCTGAGGGCCGCTCACCAGCGCTTGCCTTCCGTCCCCTTGGGAGAGCAGCCATGTGGAGCCGAGGGGCAGGCCAGCAGGCCTCGGCCCAGGCAGTTTCCTGGTCTGCACTGAGGGTGTCACTGGCCTTGTCCCCAGACCGGAAACGAGGGCCAAGGATGCCCTGGAAGAACCTCAGTCCACACAGAGCTCCTCCCCAGAGCTCTCACGTGCGTCCTCCTCCCGCCCCAGGTGACACCCACAGCTGTGAGGAGGTGCCACCACCCCAAGGAAACTGAGACTTGGAGGGGAGATAGGTCCCCAGCACCACACTCAGGATGCTGTGTGGCCTGAGAGACCAGACTGGGCCTCCAGGGCCTTCCCAGCCTTGGGGTATGAATCCCGGGATGGGTGACCTGCGTGCCATGGCAGAGGGCACTCGGGCTGGAGACAGGAGAGGGCAGAGGAGCCGGCCAGGGAAGGACACAGCCTCAGACCTTGGCACAAGGGAGCAAAGGGTGACGGCTGTGGACACCGCCCTGGAGCGGAAGTGTCTGAGCTGGCGGCCGAGCACAGGCGGGACCGGAGCCCTGGCCTCTATGCTTCCTGCGTGGTGCAGAGAAGCAAAGTGTGGAAACAGGAACGGACATTTGTTTTCTCCCACGAAGCCTCAGGCGTGTGCGCCCCTCAGGCTGGTCCGTCCAGAGCAGAAACTTACCCACAGCAGCCTGAAGGCCAGAGTACGAAGGGTAAAGGTGATGGGGGTGGAGATGGTGGAGACTTGGTGGAGGTGATGAGGGATAGTGGTGAAAGCAATGGTGCTGTCCGTGGGGAACCTGGCAGTGTTGCTAGTAATGGGGATGATCTGGGATAAGACGATGATGATGACAACAACAATAATGGAGACGACTCAGGTCCCCTCACTCGTAACTTGCACCCTTGGACAACGGCATGAGCCGCTGTAGGACTCGGTTTCCTCATCTGGACCCTGAGCAGAAGACAATCCCCTCCTCTGCAGGGAGGACGGGGCGAGCAGGTGCTGTGACCAACGCTCCCGCGCGTGGGCTCAGCACCTTGCGCATTGGTGCTGCTTCTTTGTGTCTGTGCCTGGCCCGGCTTCTGGGGCTGGGGCGCCGAGAGCCGCAGCAGAGGCCGCTCCCGCTAGGCCACCCGGGAGGGGACATGGCT
Source organism: Heterocephalus glaber (assembly GCF_000247695.1). The sequence goes on along the minus strand of NW_004624747.1, from coordinate 27,432,576 downwards.
CCCAGGAGGCCGGCTCTGCTCCCGCTCCTGTCACCAGGGGGCCCAGGCTGGCCCTTCCAACAAGCACGGTGCTGCCTGCACAGCCTCATCACACCTCAGCAGGAGACGGCGTTCTCGGGCGGACGGGCTTCCCATGAGGAGGACAAAGGTGACGCCAGCGCAGATGAGCAAGCGCGAGTCCTCTGTGAACAGGCGTCCCCCGCTGAGCAGGAGGACGCGCCCCGCGTCAGTCTTGCTTCCCCAGTCAGGGTCCCTGCATCGCCCACACCACACGCCCGTGCTCAGGGCCAGGCTCAGTCCCAGGAGGAGCAGTGGAGGAGCCTCAAAGCCAGGACGACGTCCCGGTTGCATGACATGTGCGGGCTGTGACGCGAGGACAGAGACCAGGTGTTTCGGGAAACAGCGCCTCTTCCTCCTCCCCCTCCTCCTGTGCCCCGTCCTTGTCTGCACCAGCAGAGCCACTGCCGGAGGAGCAGCACGGCTGTTTCTGGAGCCCCGGGGTACTGGGGACACCAGACAGCAGGACCACGGGTGGGAGGACAGCACGTGGACACGTGGGACTGTGCGGGCGGCCAGGGCAGCGGGGAGCAGCAGCAGTGCTGGGAGCCCTGTGGCTGGGACAGGAGCTGCCTGCGGATGGGCGTCAGGGAGGGGTCGGCAGGACGCTGGCCGGAGTGGGGCAGGCGTGCTGGACCCAGGCCCGGGAGGGGGCGCAGCCTGCCGAGAGAGCCCGGGAGAGGCGCGGCTCTGGTGACGAGCAGAGCCTGCCTGCAGGACCAGGCCGAGCTGTGCAGTGCAGGAGGCTGGGGCTGGGCGTGGGACGAGCAGCAGGCCGCTGATGCTGAGGCCTCTTTGCTGCCTCAGTGTCTTGGCCATTGAGCGGGGACAGTGAGGACACCTGGGGTACAGGCTGGCATGCCAGCCAAGGGGCGATGGACAGAGCACTCAGCCAGCGAGGGACCCAGTGAGCGGCACCGAGAGTGACAGTGATGGGGCGATGGCCAAGGTGATGAGCGCGTGGAGCCCACGGCGAGCACGGTGACAGCAGCGCAGCACGGACGGCGCCAGCCAGGTGAGGATGAGCACGCAGCCTCCCCCAACGTCCGCCCCTCCTGCCACCCCCCTCGCTTCTCCCGGACAACAGCAAGTCACAGCTGTCAGCTGCCCCACTCTGCACTCAGCCTGAACCCCAGGGGCGGGGGCAAGGGCGAGGGCTGGGGACCACGCGTGGGCGCAGCCTCCACCCCGGGCACGGGACAGGCACCAAGATTGCGTCCATGATGCAGGCCCGCGGCACAGGAGCCCGGGGCCAGGATGCCCGGTGCCCTCGGCTGCTCAGCACCAGGAGGGGCAGGGGCCACACCGCAGGTCCCTGAGAGGCTGCTCCCGGCTCCCTCTGCCACGGACGGCGTCCCTGACTGTCCTCCCGGGACGGGGCAGCACCCACCCCCGAGCTGCGGACCTGCGGAGACTGCGTCCTCAGCGGGGGCTCCTCCTCCTGCCGCCAAGGACACGTCCCCTGCACCGGGCAAGGCGGGCGCAGCTATCGATAGCCCAGGGGTGCAGGTTCCTCTCGTGACCAAGGCCTGCAGTCAGAGGGAGCTGGAATAATAAGTCTCCTAACCTCATTGAATTGCAGTGCCGTTTGCAGTGATACAGTGAAGAGACGCAATGAAGTTATATAACAAACATTATGCTAGATAGGAGAGATTATTCCTGCAAACAAATGGAGGCTGTTTCATTTAGTTTATTTTCATTTAACAAATTATCTTAATTGTGCTGCGATGCATGAACACGGCCTGCTCACCACAGGGGAGAGGCTCTCTGGGCGCGCGCTGAGCACGGGAACACACTCCGTGACCGGCTCCCCGTCCCAGCAGCCTCGGCCCCTCTCACCCCACACCGCTCAGGCCCGGGCAGCGCCACTCTGCTCAGCCTGCGCTGGCGTCTCACAGACACACCGCGCTCCTGCAGAGACAGCACACGCAGGCCCCGGGCGGGACCCAGCCGCGGCCCCCTGAGAGGCTCAGGTGCTCCCGGCCTCCAGCCAACGCGGCCCCTGACGCCTCCTCCAGGGTCTGAGGAGGAGCTGACCCGGAGGGCGAGGGCGGCAGGGGAGAGGTGGGGAGAGGCAGGGCTGACGGCCCAGGGACCCAGCCCGGCCTGAAGCTCACTCGCCTGTGAGCTTTTGTGTTTGAATCAAACCCTTCCCCCTCTTAGGGAGTCTGAGCTGGGACGTCTGCTCCTCTGACTGGAAAGTCCTGGCTGTCCTGCGCGTCGCGGGGCTGACACCGAGCTGCATGGGGATGCTGCTGGGCAGCGCTGAATGAGAGTGACCTCAGGGGGCACAGCCCTACCGTGCCTGCTTGCTGAGCTCGCGAGGGATAAAGGGCCCTGGAGGACCCAGCGGGGCCTGGGGACCTGGGCCCCAGGAGGGTCGGGTCGCAGTGAGGATGCCACACGGGCAGAGGGGGAGCGCCTGGCCTCGGGGCTGGGGTGCAGGACGAGGCTTGGCAGGTGCGGGGCAGAGGGCACCCGGGCAGCAGGAGGCGAGTGGCCGGGTGGAGGCCAGAGTTCAGGGTGAGGAGCGAGTCTGCACAGGGCCATAGGGGGACAGAGTCACTGCAGGGGGACCACACAGGACCATGTGGAAGAGCAGAGACGAAGATGCCCCTGCCGGCAATCTGCCACCGACCTGGGTGGAGGGCCGGGTGGGGCAGCCTCAGCCAGGGGACCACAGCGGGCCTTGGGGGGCACAGCTACTGCAGAGCCGGGGCCCAGTCAGAGCCCAAAATGCCCCACAGGGTCAGCTCAGGGACACAGGGGAAGGGGAAGGGCCTGGGGCAAAGAGCCCAGAATGAGCCGAACGCCGTCCAATCTGACCCCAGGACAAACCCTAAAGCTCCAGACGCCCTGGATGCCCGAGAGCTGCAGTCAAGCCCAGTCCTCCTGAATGGCCTGGAGGCCTGGACCACAGTGCTGCCCTCGGGAGGAGCAGCCAGACCCACGGCTCGGCGTCTTTCAGCCGAGACACAGATAGTGGGATCCCGTGGCATTATAATTTCCCTGCAGTTACTGCACTGGTGCCATCTCTCAGACGAAGTTCTCTCCCCTTGAAGTGGATTAGTGCCGGCGGCTGGGCCTGGGGGTAAATCAGCCTTAGAGGGGTCACAGACTGGTGCTGCTGTCCTTGTCTCTCCCCAGCCCCTGCATTGAGGATCAGCGCACACGCCACGCCCACCCCCTGCCCGCTCTGCCCTTGGAGGGCACGGGTGCTGGCTGCCAGCCCACACGCTGCCCAGGCCAGGCTGGTCACTAGCGCCAGGCTAAGCACCATCAGCGAGTGATCGCTATCCACCCGCATCCCCTGTGCCCTGCCACACAGCGACCCATGCATCCTGTGGCTGTCACTGTCATGGCGTCCTGCTCAGGGTCGGCCTCGGGGTCTCCCGGGGTCCAGGGCCAGCCGGGCAGCCCTGCTCCCTCTGAGGTCCAGGGCAGCGCAGGAGGAAGCGCCCGGCTGGGTCCCCTCAGCTGTGCCTTTGTGGCTGGGCCCGTGGGGAGCGGGTCTGAGTTTGCATGTGCGACGTCCCTGTGGGTCTGGGTCTCTCCTCTGGGTGCGCGTCGTGCTTGGGTCCTGGGAACAAAGCTGTTTTCTCTGGCTTTGTCTCTCTTGGTCCTTGGGAGTCCACAGGGTGGATGTTTGAGGGTAAACCTGCCGCCTCCCCTCCATGGCCCTGCATTTCCGGGTCTTAACCCAACAACGTGACCACCCTGGGTGGATTCAGTGCAGAAGCTGCAGCTCTCGGCCACGCTGCAGGCTGATTCTGCACAGATCACCGCCTGGTTCCAGGTAGGTCTGACCCAGCTGGCAAGACCTGGGGCTGAGACTCCACACCCCAGGGAGATGGGGATGGAGCCGATCTGGGGGTGGCCAGTGTGGACGCCAGGAATCTTCCAGACAAGATGGCCACTCACACAGCCCACAGCCCACTGCCAGGCCTGGGACCTGACGACACCCTGTGTCATGGCCCATGTGGGCGCTTACAGAGGGACCCACCCAGCACCCCATCCTCCTGCCTCTTCCTGAGCAGAGGCTCATGGGAGGCTTCTGATTGGTGGGGCCTGGGCCACCTGAGGGCCTAGCAGCAAGGGAAGCTGGGAAATGGAGGGCAGCTCCCCTGGCGCCATGTGGTGCATGATGGGTGACCATGAACCAAGGAGAGTCCCTGCCTACACCTTGTCCCCCTGGACCACGTCCCAACCCACTCAGGTCTAGAACCTTCCTTCCCCAACCTGGACACCCTTTGGCCCTCCCTCCCAGGCCAGGACCACTCACTCCCGGTGCTTATTTCTCTCTTTTGAAATGACTGCTCTGTGCACACTACTCACAAAATACCAAGTAGATTTATAGGACTTTTGGAGACCACATTACTCATGAAATAAATCCTAAGCAGGTTCACAGAACCTCCAATGTCTGTCCTTAACAAGGCCTGTGCCACAGCACAGGGTTCAGACACAGGGAGGAGCCTCCTAGACTGACCCGTGAAGTGGCCCCAGAGTGCTGCTTACACAGGGGCTCCAGGCCTGTGATTGGTCCAAGGGTAGGCCTGTGATTGGTTCACTGAGGTGCAAGGCTCCAGGATAGTGCAGAGGTCATGGGGGGCGGGGGGTGATGGCTGTCTTGTCTGGTAAACGCAGTGGGGTTGAAACTGGGAAATTTGGGGGGAGGTTCATCACAGCCAATTGGGGCTTGGAGAGGTTGGGATCTTAACACTGGCCCCAGAACCCCCCTCCCTGGTCTTGCCAGGCAAGGGCTCCCCTTTTCCTCAAGAAGGTACAGCAGCATCCGCAGTGGCAGGCACAGGGTGGCATTGACAGACAGTGGCTGCTAAACACCCAGGGGACGCGGAGCCCAGCTGCTCACTCAGCGGGGCTGAGGGGAGTGGAGGGCGGACAGCTGTGACCACGCCACAGGGGAGAGTGCATCCTGAGCTCTGCCCTGTGTTCCCCGTGTCCCTGCTGCCGACCTGCCCTGGGGACACGGCTGGGCTCCTGGCCTGGGAAGGGCCTCCTGACCATGTTCCCGTGCCTGGCCTGGAGGGGCAACAGGGGCTCAGCCACCGGCCTGCGTGGGGCTGTGCCTCCCCCGGCTCTGCAGCCGGGCGTGACCTGTGTCCTCTGCCTGTGCAGGGTGAGGGACTCGTGCTCCTGTCCTTCCCAGTGCAGCAGCTCCCAGTGTGGAGGAAGAGCCCGGCCGTGCGGGGCAGGAAGCGGGCGCTGTGGCCTGGCCGTGCAGGGCCACCTGTCGCAGGCCAGTGACGGTGGTGCTGGCTCTGCACCAGTCCCAGGCCCGCCCTCTTTGCCCTCCTGGCTGATGATGAAAACCGTTCCCTTCAGGAAGGACTTCGGCCCTGCCTGCCTGAGCCGGGTGTGACGCTGCCTCCACCTTCGTGTGGCGTGGCCCTGACATGAAGAGCGTGGGGTGGGTGGAAGGGACGCTGGGGACACCGCGTGCAGTGGGCAGTCAGGCACCAGGGCTCCTGAGAGCGCCCACGCGAGGAGCTGGATGGCGCCCACAGCCGGGGCCTCGTAGGCGTCATCCGCAGCCTGGGCGCGCTGTGCCTGCTGTCCTGGGTGTCCTGGCGGAGCTGGCCTGTGTGGAGCCTGGGTCGGTGCCTGGGGACTTGCGGCCAAGTGAGCAGCTTCCTCACCGAAATCCGGGTAACAGCAGCTGCCCACTCAGCGGGGGCGGAGTCACCGCTCAGCAACACCCTGGGCGCTGGCCATGCCCGGAGCTGGGGTGAAAGGGGCCTAGGCCCAGGTGCTGACCAAAACCTTTGCCCCCTCCAAGAGGCTCAGACCCTAAGTATTTATGTTAACGGGCACTTTTGTTCCTAGGATCCGTCCGTCATCTGTTGGGGCCTAATGTTTAAGCCTCCATTTTAGAGGAATAACAGGAACAAGAGCTGCTGCTTATTTTTAACACTGAAATTGATATTCTGGCTCCACAGATCTCTCCTTTCGCATGCCGCCCGCGGGTTATTAACGTCTAGTCAGAGCAGCATTTCATGTTCTTCATATCTCATTTCTCCTGCTCACCTTGGCAAGCAGACGCCGCTTGAGTTTTTAGTCAGCTCACTCCGGGTTATTTTTAATTTACACCTGACAGAAAACTGAAATTGCTCAGACTTAAAACTTTTCCATTTTCCCTCAGGCTTCTTTGTCAGCCACCACCATTTCTTTTGCTCTACTTTTTTAAGGTAAAACTCACTGAACAAAATGAACAATTTTAAAGCGAACAATTGGGTGGCATTTAATGCATTGACAATGGTTTGTAGTTTTCAGTGTACGGGTCTTTCATCTCCTGGTTCAAATTTATTCCTGTGCATTTTGACCCCTTAGATGCTGCTAGAAATCAGATTGGTTTATCAAATTTTTTTGGATTGTTCTTTGCTGATGATGTAAAAAAACCCATCTGTTTCTTGGATAGTCTTGTTCCTTGCTGCTTTGCTGTATTACTAGCTCTACCAGTGTGTGTGTTTACTCTGTAGGATATTTTCATTCTTTTTCTATTTCAAGACAGGATCTCTCTATGTAGCCCAGGTTAGCCTGAACCTGTGGTGATCCTCCTGCCTCAGCCTCCCAAGTGCTGGGATCACCGGTGTGGGCCACCACGGAATATACACCACTGCATCATCTCAGGTACGGATCACTGGATTTGGCCCTTCCCGATCTGGATCTTGATCCTTTTCTCCATCACCAGGCCCTGGCCACAGGTTTCTATGCAGGGCTGCAGAGTGGGGTGGGAAAGGGCTGCCCTGCTTGGCTCTGAAGTTTAGAGCCGTGCTTTGTCTTAACTGCATGCAGATTGCTGTGGATTTTCAGAAATCCCTGTCTTGTGCCTAGGCCATTTCCTGCTGCTCTGAATTTCCTGGGTGTTTTTGTTAAGAAAGAGTGCTGGGCTTTGGTGACTGTTTTCTCCAGTGGCTGAGATGGTTAGTTATCACATAAGCATCCCCTTCTATCCGTGGTCAGCGGGACAGGTCACCCTGAGTTTCCGTTGCTGAGCCACCCTGCAGTCGTGGGACCGGTCACCCTTGGTTACACATATAATCTTGGTTGGATAGAGAATCTTTTTACTGTCTACTGTGCACTGGGCTTCGGTTCGCTAGGATTTTGTTAAGGATTCTTGCATCTGCATTCATGAGGGATGTTGGTTTGCAGTTTTCCTCTGGGGTTCATCTAGATCTGGTATCATAGCAACACTGGACTCATAAGTTTGCCATTGTTCCCCTCTTCTGCTTTTTGAGAAAATCGAATAACTGGTGCTGAGTCTTCCTTAAATGTTTGGTAGCACTCCCCCATAAAGGTATCTGAGTCTGGGCTTTTCATTGTTGGGAGGTTTTGGTTACTGAGTCAATCTCTTTAAGAAGTGTAGAGCTGATAAAATTTTTGTATTCTGTTTCAGGAAGTTTCAGTTAACTCCTTGAATATCTAGATTTTTGGGCATACAATTACATAGCTTTCTAATCCTCCTTAGTTCTGTAATGTCAGTAATGCATTAGTTAGCTTTGCGTTACTGTGACAAAGTCCCTGAGAAAATGAGCATAAAGGAGGAAAGGTTTATTTTGGCTCTTGGTTTCAGAGTATTCAGCCCATGGTTACTTGGTTCAGTTGCTTCAGGGCTGTAGCAAGGCAGAAAATCATGGTAGGGAGCTTGTGTGGAGCAAAGCAGTTCACCTCATGGTAGGCAGGAGGCACAGAGGTAGGGGAACCAGAGGGAGGTGCTGGGGACACTCTGTGACCTACTCCTCCACTAGGCCTGCCTCCTGCAGTCTCAGCACCTCGCAGTAGTATATTCGATTATGAACCCATCAGTGGATTAACCACGGATGACACTGGAGTCCTCACCGTACGGTTGCTTCCCACAGTCCTCCTCTCTGACATGGCTGCATCTGAGACCAAGCCTTTCAGCCTGTGAGCCTTTGGGGATGCTTCAGATCTGAACCACGACAAGCAGTAGGGTCCCACCTTCACTTACTATTTACTTGCATTTTATTTCTCTTCAACTTGCTAATATTTTGTAAATTTTTGGTATATTTAAAGAACCAATTTTTGCATTGATTCTATTTGGTTTTTTTCTGTTTTTATTTTGTCTTTGTGGTAATCTTTGGTTCCTTCTCTCTAGTTTTAGGCTTACTTGCTCTTCTTTTTCTAGTTTCTTAAGGTATGAAGTTAGATTATGGATTTGAGGGTTTTCTTCTTTTTTAAAGTTGATGTTTACTGCTGTAAATTTACCTGTAGGAGCTGCTTTCACTGCATTCCACAGATTTGCATTTTGGGTTTTTTTACTCATGTGTTTTAAAGGATTGCTTTGTGATTTCGTCTTCCATGATGAGTACAGGGCTTAGGTTCCATGTATTTGTGAAATTCTAGGTGTCTTCATTATTGCTGTCTAGCTCCATTCCCCTGTGGTCAGACCAGAGACTGCAGGACTCTAATCTTTTAAATGTGGGGGGGCTGGTGTGTGGCTGAGCCCGGTCTGGCCCTGGTGCGTGTGGGAGGGCTGTGCCCTGTGCTTCTTGGGCGAAGTGCTCCATGCCTGCTGGTCGGCTTGGTTACAGTTTGTCCAAATCTTGTTTCCCTCTTCGTCTGCTGTCAGGTGTGTCTCGCCTCTGGCCTGGGCTATGCTGAGTGCGAAGAGATGATCTCGGGCCACATATTACATGTATAATATAGTTTTATATGTGTACGTGTGTGTGTGTGTGTGTGTGTGTGTGTGTGTGTAAAAAACTGCCTTTTGAGTATTATAGCATTTTTTTTTTGAGAGTTTTTTTTTGGGGGGTACCGGGGATCGAACTTGGGTCCTTACGCTTTCAAGATAGGCGGCAAAACTACTGAGCTAAATCCCCAGCTCTAGCATTTTTTTTTAAAGAGGCCAAGTGGCTTGAAGGCCATAGGTGGGAAGGCAAGATGCTCTCTCCTTTGCTGCAGGTGGGTCCCTCTGCTCCCCTCCTCCTGCTTGTACTTCTCAGGAAGCTTCCTCCATGACCTGGAGTACGATGAGGCACCTCCAGGACACCAGCAGCTCCCTGCAGCTGCGTGTGCTCCCTCCCCTCGCCAGGACACCTCTGCTCCTCCCGCACTGTCACCACCCCATCCTGGGCCAGCAGGGCTCTTTCTGTCTCTCAGGATGCACCAGGGGCTATGGTGTCCCCTGACCAATGCCCCCAGGACTCTGGAGATGGCAGAGCGGAGGCCACACACGATGGGACGCAGCTGAGGTTTGTCACATCCATGAGAAAGCACTGAATATCCAGAACTCAAAATTCAAAATGCAAGTCAAAATCGCGTGCCTGGGGAGAGGCTGTGATCTTGTCCGCCACCTCGCTGTGTCCCCCTGCCCAGGCTCTGACACACGAGGTGATCAGCAGAGCGTGACCAGCTGTAACCATGACACCAGGAAGGGAGGGTGGGGCCGGGTCCTCGGTCCACTCAGCGAGGGCTTGTCCTGGGCAGAGGTGGACACGGCCAGCCTCATCTGAGAACTGGAGCCGGGCGCTGAGAAGCTGTCGCCCCACAGGGCAGAGGGCGCTCTGGAGCCTGAGCCTGGCACAGCGGGGAAGACAGGGGGCTGGGAGAGTCCCCAACTGCTCCATAAATAACACAGAGGCTCAGACCTGCAGGGAACGGAGCAACAACCCCTCCCCGACCGTTTCAGTCGGGGCCACAGAGCACACACGCGATCTCAGCAGGAAGCAAAGCCCCAGGAAAGGCCCCTCTCTCAGGCCCAGGCTGCTCTGCGGTCCAGGCCAGGTCTGCACTGTGCATGCAGCGCCCCCCACTGGTGGGGGGTCCATCTCGGGTCCATCTCGGGCCCAGCTCGGGCTGGGGGCTTGGGGCTGAGCCCCTGCTCTGCCTTCAGGACCCTGCAGGCTCTCTGACCTTCTCCCTTTGATGCTGTCCTGGCCCTGGGCCAGGTCTGCCTGACACCTGCACCCTGCTGGGCTGTGGGGTGGCGGGCTGCAGGTGTGGGTGTGTGGTTCTTGGATGCGCGTCGCTGTCTCCCGGTCTTCCCGGTTTCTCGGCCCCTGCGTTTTTTCATTTTTTTGTGGTTTTGTGGGTTGGTGTGGTTCTGGGGGTGTTGTGGTGGTGGTGTCCCGGTGTCTCGGGGCCTGGTGGCGTGCTGGGGGCTGTGTGGTTGTGTGCTTCCTCCTTTGGCCTGTCGGCTCGTGTTCTGTTTCCTTTGGCTGTTGGCGGTGCGTTTCCCCCTGGTTTGGTTGGTTTGTGGCTGGCTCCTCGCTTTTTTGTTGTTGTGGCCCTGGGCCGCAGGAGAGGGGTTTTGTGTGCAGCTGTCCGCCTCTTTGGGGTCCTCGGTGTGGTTCTTGGGGTGGGTTGTGTCTGCTGCGGGCTCCTTGGATTTCAGTGGTTTGGGTGCTCCGTCTGGCGTTTTCCCCTTTCGAGTTCAGTTCCCTGACTTTGAGGTGCTGTGGCAGTTTGGTGGGGGGTGGGGGTCCTCTGCGCCTGGATTCTGGTTCCCTTTGAGTCTGGCCCCTTTCCTGTCTTCTCGCCACGGGTGCCGCCTCTTGCTATGGGTTCTCCTCTTGCCTCCGGGTGGTCTGTGCGCTTGGCTCCAGTCTTGGTTGAGGGGTGCTGCTGCGTTTAGTCCCTGTGCCCGGTGGGCTCGTGTTTCGGTTCTTAGCGGTGTGTCAGCGTTTTCACGTTCTTTCTGTTGCCTTTGTGGTTCTGGTGTGTGGCGGTTCCTGGCGCCCCCTCTTTTTTCCCGCGCCCTCGTTGTGTGTTGTCTGGAGTTGTGTTCTTTCCTTGGTGTCGCTGTTTTGCCCGTTTCCTTTTTCATGCCCTTTGCCTTTTGGTTCTGCCTGTGTTTTCGTTCTGAGCCTCGGGTGCTTGCCGCGTTCCGGGCGTTTTCTGCCCGGTGCAGGTACCACCGCGTGTTCTCTGTCCTTGTGGTGTCAGCGAGGCGGGTGTGGGGGTGTCGGAGGGCGGGGAGGGTTTTTTTGGTTCTTTTGGTTTGCTATGGTGACCTGCTCCAGTGCAGGCCTGTTATGGCTCTCCTCCCTATTTTTTGGGGCTCTTGCTTCCTTTTGCGTGCCTGTCTGCTCCGGGGTGCCTCCTTGGGCCTTTGTGAGGTCTTTGGTCAGTTCTTGCTCGTTTTCCGCTGGTCACTTGGGTTCTGCCGTTCTCTTCGCGTCAGTGGTGGTGTTTTTTGTTGGTCCATTGTGCTGTCGTTTTACTTTTTCTGGAGTCGTGGCTTGTGGTTTGCTTCTTTCATTGCTGGCGCTTTGTCCGCCCCCTCTGCCCTCGGTGTTGTTTTTGGGCCTTTCTCCGGGCTGCTGGGGGCGCGTTTGCCTGGTGTGCGGTGCATGGGTGTGTGCTTGGATGTTGTCCTTCTGCTTGGGGCTGGTTGTGGGCTAGGCTTGTTTGCCTTTTGGCGTGTGATTGTGTGTGCCTCTCATGTCCAGGCCGGGGTTTTAGGTGGATTTGCAAGCGGGGCTTGCTTGTGATTGGCTCCGGGTGTTCCTGAGGTGGGGCCTGTTCTGTTTTCTTTCCTGTTGTGGCGCCGGCCGGTCTCTCTTTTTGTTTTTCTGGGGCCTCTAAGTGCTGTTTTCTGTCACTTTGCGTTTTGGGTTTGTCTTCGTGCAGCTCGGGTTCTGGTCGGAGAGCTCTGCTTTTGTCTGTGGCTGTGTTTCCGTCGTGTTCTCTGGTTTTTCTTTCTGTAGTCGGCCGGAGACGGGGCTTGGGTGGTGGCTGTTCTGTGGGTTTTGTGGTTTTTGGGATTGTGGGCGGTGGTGGTGCCTTCTGCTTCTTCGCTTTTTGCGGGGCTCCTTCGGCTGGTCCTCTGAGTGCCGGGGAGGCTTGGCGTGGCGTGGTGCTGCCTTCGTTGGAGGACCGGCCCTGCCGTCGGTTCTGGGTGTGGTGTGTGTGTCTGTCGCTTGCGTGGGCGGTGCTGGGGGAGGAGTGTGACGTGCAGGTCGGTTCCCAGGTGGGTGGTGCCGGGTTTCGTTTTTGTGTCTCTCCTGGGTGCTCGGTGGTGAGTGTTGCCGGGTGTGATCCCTTGCCGTTTGCTGTGGTCTCTTGGAGGGTCGTGGGATCGGGCGGGGGGGGCGGGCCTGGGTTCCGTGGGGAGGCTGGCCGGGTGTGTGGCCGGCTGTGGAGTGTCCGGGGTGCCCGTCGTCTTCTGGAGGCGCCTCGTGTGTGTTTTGTTTGTGACTGGTTCGTTTGTGGTGCTGCTCGTTCTCTTGTGGTTTTGGTTTTTTTTTGCGTATCTGTTTGGCTGCTTTGGCGTGGTGCATGGTCTGGCCCGCAAGTCTGCTGGCGCTCCTGCCGGCTCTGGGTTTTTCTTTGGTTTTTGCTGAGTCTGCGGTAGTGGGTGGCCCTGCTTCTTTTGTTGTCTTTTGTCTTTGTGCTTGGGGCGGGTTGCATTGTGCCCTGGGGTGTGGGGCTCCCCTGCTGTGGCCGGGAGGGTCGGTCTTGGGGGGGGCTGCTGTTTTCCCGTTGTGTTGTGTGGAGCTTTTCCGGTGAGGTGTGTTGCTACTGTTGTGTCTGGCGTGGGGGCTCTGTGCTCATGCGAGCGGCGTTGGCCGGGCGTTTCGTTCTCCCTGGGTGGGCGGCTGTGTTCGGTCTGGTGTGTTCTTTGCTTACCTCTCTTTGTTTATCCTGGTGCGGTTGCTGCTCTGTGGCCCTTGTCTGGCCCTGATTCGGCCGAGGCTGAGCTGTGGGCGCTGTGTTGCTGGGGGTGTTGTTCTGGGTCTCTGGAGGTGGGGGTTCCGTGGGGGGCCTGCAGCGTGGCAGCTCCCGGTGCTGCCTGGCTTTTCCCTTGCTGCTGTCTTGGGACGGGCTGGTGGTGGTGAGTGCCAGGACTGCTTCTCTTTCCTGTGTGTGCCCGTCCCCATGCTCCCCGCTCTGTGAGGACTGGGCGTGGTGTGTGTTCTGAGAGGGCTTCTCTGTCTGTTCCTGTTCTCAGGGAGGATGTGTGTGCTTGCGGTGGGCTGCTTTTTGGGCGGGTTCCAGGCAGCCGGGCTTTGCCGGGCCGTCCGTCTCCCTTGTTTCTTGTGGTTGATCCTTTGGAGTGGCATGGGTTCGTTTTGTCCAGCAGCTTTTCATTTGCACTTGTGTGTTGATGGGAAGTGACGTGGCCGCCCTGGATTTGGTTGTTGTGCTTGTCCCCCTCATTGGCTGGTGGGGTGTTTCTATCCCTTTCCCTAGCCTCTGGACTTGGTTTGGGATTTTGTCGTCACTCAGCATTCCCGTTTTCCTTCTTCCGGGGCCTGTCTTTATCAAGGGGTTTGCTTTTTGCACGCGGTGGCTCGTGCCTTTCCCTCTGTGTGGTTTTGGGCAGTTCCCGTTGCGGTGTGTGGTGTTCCCTGGAGATGCTGCGGCTCCTCGGGCTGCATCTGGCGAGATGGATTCTTTTGTGCTGTTGGGTGACTTGGCAGGCTGCGGGGCGTTGGTGGGTCGGGGTTCTGTGATGGTGGGCGTGTGTGTGGCTCCATGCCTGCGGGTGTTTGGGGTGGGGCGGTGGTGTTTTCTTCCCGTTCTCCCTTGGGTTTCTCCGTTTGTGGCCCTTTTCCTTTCCATATGGTCGATGCTTTTGGGGCAGGCCTGCGTTCATGTTGATGTTTCTCTTGTTTGTTGACCTTTTCTGGTTTCTGGAGGTGTTGTTTCCTTTTGTCCCCTCCGTGTACCTGGTCGTCCTGGGAGCCTGTGTCTGGGCCCCGTTCCGGGGCCTCAGGGGGTGACGTGGGGCAGGGTTTGTTGTCCGTTCCTTCTGTTGGTTCGTTGTTCCTGGGTTGCTGTTGTGTTGTGGTGTGGGCTTGGTGCGGGGATGTTGGGGTGGCTTGGCCGGTTGGCTTCGAGTAGGCTTGAGGCTTGGAGTGCGGGTGGGGTTGTGTTTTGTGTTTTCCGTTTGGCATGCGCTGGGTGTCGTTGTTGGGTCATTGGGGTTGTGGGCTGCAGCCTGTCGTTGCTGGTTGGTCGTCCGGGTACCTTGGTGATTGCCTGGGCCGCCTCTTCCTGGCTTCCCTTCTGAGTGCCGGGCTTGTGCATGGGATCTGGGGCCGGGTTGTGGGCCGTTTTTTGCTTCTGCCGTGCGTTCCCGGCCGTGGGGGGAGGGGGGGTCTGCGTGAGGCTGGGGTCTGTCGGGTTGCCTGGGGTCCTGGTGCGTTCGCTGCGCACCCTGCGCTCCCCTTCCGTCCTTTGGCGGGCACTTTTTTGTCTGAGCTGCTTTTGCTTGGCGGGTTTGTTTCTTTGGTGTCTTGTGGGTGGGTTGGTTTTTTGGAGCCTGGTCTTTTTCGCTTCGATAGGGGGGCGGTCACTGGTCGTTGGTTGGTGCGTGTGTCTTGGGTGTGGGTTTGCCCTTTGCCGGGGCTGGGGGCTGTCGCCTCTTCGTTGGGTCCGGGTTTGTTGTGGCTCCTGTAGGTTTGGGCAGTGCTGTGGGGGGCGGGGCCGTTGCTCATCTGTTGCGGCTGGGGCTGGTTTGGGTGTCTTTGTGTCATTTTCCGGTTGTGGTTCGCCTTGGGTTGGGCTTTGGCTGCTTTTGGTGGGGCCGTGGCATGTGCTTTTGGTCGGTCTTCCTTGGTGCGGTTTCTTTTCTTCCTCTGTTGCGTCAGCTTCTCGCTCTTGCTCCGGGCCGGGGGGGTTGGTGTTCTCGCTCTCTGTGGGGCTTTGGAGGCGGTTTCGCCGTGTTTGCCTGGAGTAGTTGCTTGGGGCGGGTGGGGGTTGTGCCTCGGCCTTTGGGGGTGTGTGGCCTCCTGTCGTTCTTGGCGCGCGGTATGGCCGAGAGGGATGTGCGTGTTTGTGTGGTTGCACGACGTTTTGTGTTCTTGGGGTGGCTGGCGGTATCCTTGGGCCGGGTTCAGCTCTGTGGTCTTGGCCGGGCCCTGGCGTGGGGCTGTCTGTGCCGTGGCGCTTTGGTGTGGCCCCTGCCTTGCCTCGCTGGCTGGCCTGCTCGGTTCGGTGCGGGGCGCGTGGTTTTGCCGCTCCTGGTGCTTCCTTGGGCTGCTCTTGCTGCCCTGCTGGTGTGTGCTTGGGGCGGGGCTTTCCGGGGCTGCTGTTCCCTCTGGGGTGTGCGTGTCCCCCTGGTCCGCGCTGTGTGGTGGGTGGGCATGGCGCTCGCTGTCTTTAGATCTGTTCGTGTATTGGAGTTCTGGTGGACAGGGCGTGTTGTGTGCGCGCTGTGGTGTTCTTTCGCTTTGCTCTCTCCGGGGGGTTGCAGGGGTGTCCGTGTCTTTTGTTTCTTAGCGGTGTTCGCTGCGCGTTCTGTGGTCTGGTTTTCGCCGCAGGGTTGTGATTTGGTTCAGTGTGTATGGGTGGGGGGAGCTGGGCGGTTTGTGGTTGTGTGTTTTGTTTGTCGGAGGGGGGTCGTTGGGGTGTCCGTTGTGGGGTTTTTGCCCCCCATTTGTCCCCTTCCTCCCGGGTCGTGGCCTCGTTCCTGCGTGCGGTGGGCGCTGCCTGGTGTTCTGTTCTTCCCCGGTCCTCTTGGAGTCCCCCGTGGGTGTTGTGGAGGGGGGCGTCCGTGTCTCTTGATTTTTCTCCATGCCGGTTAGGTGCTCCTCGAGGGTGCCGTCCTGACGCTGTCGTCCTGGGCTTGGCTCGCTCGCCGTGGAACTGTGGTGCCTTGTCTATGTGTTTGGCAAGCTCCGTGTGCCTGGGCGGGGCTGTCGTGGGTCTGGCGTGTGGGCGTCGTCCCCTCGCTGGGGCTGGACGCGTTTGCTGCCCGGGAGTGCTCGCTGCTGCTGGGCCGCGGCGGTGGGGGTCGTGCTGTTTGGTAGGAGTGTGGAGGTCCGGTGGGGGGGTTTGGCTCAGTGGTTCCGGCCCTTGGCTCCCGAGTGTGCAGCCTTTGGTTTGTTTGGCTGCACCAGCCATCAGGCCCCGCCTGTCCTGGTCGTTTTCATGGTCAGCGCTGGCTGTGGTGGGGCCCTGGGGCGGCCCTGCCTCTGTGGCTCAGTGCTGCCTCCCAGGCTGCATGCTTGTGTTTTGTGACTGGGGCGTGCGGGTCCTGGTGCTTGGGCGGGTGTGTGAGCCCGGCTGTCTTATGCTTGTGCCGGCCTGGGCTGGTGGAGTGGGCGGAGCGTGGTGTGGGTGGCAGCCCATGGCGGTGAGTGTTTGAGCTTGCCACCCCTCTGTGTGGGGTCTGCGTGCCTGTGTTTGTTTCTTTGTGTCTTCGGGAGCTGTCTGTCGGGTTGAGTGTCAGGATGGTTTGAGCAGACCGTTTCGTTGGGGAGTGGTGAGTCCCCCTGTCCGGGCAGCTCCGGGCTGTGGTTCAGGTGTGGCTTGCTTCAGGTGGTCGAGTGGGAGCCGCGGGAAAGGCTGTCTTCTGTCTCGCTGGTGTCTCTGGTCTTTGTCTTGCGAGTCTCTTCTGAGTTTATTATTCCCGGGCTTTGGGTTCGGGCCGCTCCGTGTTCCCCGCGCCTGGTCGATTAGTCTTGGCTGGAATGGCCTGTGCATCTCTTTCCTGTTCCATTTTTTCCAGCCGGAGGGTCTGTTTTTTGCCTTCAGGGTGCGCGCCTCTTCCCCGGAGCCGAGGTGTGGTTCCGATTTGTGTGGGCTTCGTATGGACGTTGCGGGCCAGGTGCGGGGTGTGTGCTGCTGCGATGTTGGGGGCAGCACGTGCATTGGCATGGTGTTTCTTGGGGCTCCTGAGAGTTTGTCTCACGGTGAGGGCTTGTCCCGGCTGTGTGTGTCTCGCAGGTTTGTGGTGCTTGGTGGGCTCGTCCTTGGGGCTGTGGAGGCGGACGGGTCGGTTCCGGGGCTGTGCTTTGCGCCCGAGCTTGGGCCTTT
The DNA here is from genome assembly GCF_000247695.1 of Heterocephalus glaber. The sequence goes on along the minus strand of NW_004624747.1, from coordinate 27,415,773 downwards.
CTGCTGTTTTTGTGGCGCTGTATTGCTAGTCTTGTGTTTTGCTGTCGTTGTTGCTCTTTTGGTGTTTGTGGTGGGTACATTTCTGGTCGGTTGTGCGCCCGGGCTGGTGCCTGGCCTGGGTCGTCGCGGGCTGGTGGTGGGTCGAGTTGCTGTCTGTGTTCCGTTTTGCCTGGGGCGGGGCTCGTCGGGTCTTGCGGGGTGGGTGGCGGGGCTGGTGGGTGCTTTGATGCGCCTCCTTTTCCTTCATTTCGTTAGGGGTGTGTTTGTTTTGCCACCGTGTGGCTCCGCGTTGATTGTGTGGTGGTTCTTTGGCTGTTTTCTGTGGCCCTTTGGCCCTTTTGCTGTGTGTCTCTGTTGTGTTCTCTCCCGGGGGGTTTGTTTTCTGGAGACGGAGGGGTGGGGTGCCGCGCTCTGGGGTGGGTCTAGGGGCAGTGGTTGGTGGTGATGATTGAGTTGTTCCGGTTGGGTCGTTGCGTCTGTGTGGAGGGGATGCGGTTGGTCTGACAGGGGCCCCGGGGCTCTGGTGGGCCGGGCATGTCTGGCTGTCCATGCGTGCCTGCGTGGATGGTCTGCCCCTTGTTTCTTGATCGGGGGTGGGGGTGGCCTCCGTGACTGCGCCCGTGTGGCTTTTGCTTGAGGTTGTATTGTCTGCTGTTTGGAACGCCGAGTTGGTGAGTGGGCTTGTTTCTTCAGGGTGTTTCGTTTTTGGTGGGGTGGTGTTTTGAGGTGTCTGGATGTTTGAATGCCTGGGTGTTGTTGCTAGGGTTTCCCCGTGTCGGCGCCCCGGGTTTCTTCTTGGGGCGTGTGGTTTTTGTGGATGGAAGGTTGGGTGGTGAGGCCCCTGTGTGGTGTGGGACTGTCTTCTTGTCTGCCACGTGGGGTCTCAGTTTGTCCCGAGGCGTGTGGCTGGGCTGGCCTTGTCTGATGGCCACCCGTGGTAGGTGGGCCGTGGTCCCGGCTTGCTGTGGGGGACTGCGTGGTTGCCTGGCTCTGTCTGTGTCTGGCTTCTGTGGTCAGTGCTGTGTTTGGCTGGGGTATGGGCGCAGGGCGTGTCCAGCCCGGGCTTTGTTGTCCTGCGGCTCTTGCTGGCTGGGGGCCTGGGTTTCGGGTGCCTTGGGGCCCGCCCTGGAGGGCTGCTGGCCGGTCTGTGTGGCGGGGCGTGTCTGGTGCCGGGGTCGCCTGCGTTTCGACCTCAGGCCTCTGATTCGCGCACCCTTGCGCGGCCGTGGATTGTTTCTGGCTTTTCCCATTGTGTCTCGTTCAGGTCCTTTCGGTGGAGCCTGTGGCGGTGCAACTGTTGTTTGGGGGGGGTGTGTTTTCCGATGCTATGTGCGATGCTGACCTGTCTGAGGGCCCTTGCTTTCTGTTTTTACGAGGAGCGCGTGTGGCTCGGTCCGTTTCTCGCAGCCCGGTGTTGGTGGCCGTGCTGCGTGGTGATTGGAGGTTGTGGCACTTCGGGTCCGCGTTGGCTCCCGCTGTTGCAGGTATAGGCACCTCGGCAGGGTGGGCGACGCCGCTGCTTCCCGGAGCGGATGTGCAGGGCCCTGGAGCGGCCTGCCTCGTGGCCGTGTTGTAGGCGCTGGGCGCGGGATTGTGTGGGGGAGTGTGCCGGGCTGCCTTTGCGGCTGGCTGCGCTTTGTTGTGGTGGGCGCACCTCCCTTTCAGCCTGCCGCGCGGGGCGGTGCGGGTGGCCTTCTGCTCCCTGGGCTTCGGCAGGCGCGGGTGGCTCTTGGGGGTGTTTGTGGGCACTCTTGCTTCCTTCGGGTCCTGGTCCGTTTTTCTATGGCTTCCTGTCTTTTGTATTCGGGGGTTGTTTTTAGAAGGCGCGGCTAGGCTTGCCGTGGTTGGGAGGTGTGTGCTGGGGCCGGGCTGCCTGTTGTGCCTCGCTGTGGTCCCAGGTGCTCGCTGTCGGGGCCGGGTCCGAGCCGTGGCGTGTGGTTGGAGTTGGGAGGGCCTCTTGCACGGGGTGGTGTTGGCGTTCGGAGTTCAGGGCTGTGTGGGGGGCTGTTCGGGGCGTGTTTTGTTTCGTGGTGCGCTCCGCCGGGCGTTGGGATTTGGTCCTTTTTCTCCGAGCATTGCCGCTCGGCACTCCGTTTTTTCCGGGCGGCAGCCGGGGGCAGGGCGGAGGGCGTGTGTGCATGGTGGGAGGGTCTGGTGGTTGCGAAGCAGGGAGGCGTTGGGAGTCTGGCCTGTGTCCGGTGGTCCTGGATGTGCTGGGCGGTGTGAGAGGGGCTCTTTTGTTCCCGTGCGGTGTGTGGCGGGTGCTGTTCCGTGCAGGTGTCGGGTGGCTTGGTGCTTCCTCCTGGTGGGATTTGGTCCTTGGGTTTTTAGCCAGGAGTGTGTTGCATATGGGGAGGCTGTGGAGCGGGGGGTTTGGGTGCGTGGTTAGGCCGCGTTCCTTTCGCTGTCACTGGCGTGGGTTGGATCTGCTGGGCCTCCAGGACCACAAGCCGTGCCTGTCTCCGGTGCCCGCCTCATCATCCCCGCTGGGTCCCTTGCCGCTGTCTTTTCTCTGTGTTTCTTTTTTTGCCTGTGGGTGGATAGGGGTTCTGTTGCCCTGCATGTGTATTATTTCTCTTCCCTGTTTTTCCTCTTGTGGTGGTGTTTTTTTAGAAGTGCACATGCGGCCTGCGGGTGTGTCCTGCTGCTGTGTCTTCGCTGGGGCGCTGTGGGGGGCGTGTGGAGGTGCCACTTGGGGTGACCGTGTTGCGGTCTTGGCTGTGGGGATTTTTGGGACCTGGTCTGGCGCCGGGGGTGCCCTGCGTGGTGACCGCGGGGCTGGGTGTGTCTTTGTGTCAGATGGAGCCCAGGATGCGGTTCTGGGGTGGGTTGGGTTGTTGGTGGGGTTCAGGTTTGCGTGTGGCGGGGTCTTCTGTGTCTGAGTGTCCGCCCCGGGGTTCTCGTGGGGGCCCCTGTTGGGCCTCAGGTGTGGGCAGTGTTAGGACGGCGTAAGCGAGGGTGTGGTGATTTTGCTGGGTGGTTCCGGTTCCTGCTTTGTGCTCATGAGGTCGTGATTTGGGTCCTTGGTTCCCACGTGGGCAGCAGTCGAGTTCGGCGGCGTAGGGGGGGTGAGTCCAGGTGCTCCGTCTGTGCTGGGGGCGGTCTTGGGTCCCTTCTGGGTGTCGTGTGTCCTGGTGTTTGGGTGGGGTGTGCTTCTGGGGGGGGCGTTGGGGGGTCCTGTCCGCACGGTGACCCGCCTCGGGGTTGTCACGGGGGGGGCAGTGCTGCCCCCCGGAGTTCTGGGGGACTGTTGGCGGCTGCTGCCACCTGTGAGGTCTTCTGGGTCGCTTCAGTCCTGTCTGGTCACAGGCCTCGTTCTGTAGTTGGTGGTTTGGGCTGTTTGGGCTCTATGGCTGGGCGCTGTTTCCGTTTGGTTCTCTTGTCTTTTGCTGTGGGTGTCCTTTGTCTGCTTGTTTCTTCTTTCTGGTCCCTCGGGTTTGTGTTTGTTTTTCTTGCTCTCCCTGGCCCTCGGGCTGGGGCTGTGTGCTCGGCTGTGTGAGCCGTGCCGTGTCCGGCCTGGGGGGGACAGGCGCTGGGGGGCCCTTTGTGTCGGTGGTTCGTTCCCTGTCCTGCTGTGTGGTCCTGGGGCTCGATGTTCGGGCGCTGGGGCTTGTTCTTGTGTGTGTGGGCCACGGTGGGAGTTTGGTCTACGGCTGGTGGTGGGTGCCTGTGTGGCAGGGGTCGGGGGTCGGTTCCCCTCGCCGTTTTGTGCCTTGTTGTGCTCGGCGTGTGTGCGTGGGGTTGCGGTGGGCCGTTTTGTTCCCTATGGTGTGTGTCCCTGTTTTGTTTCTGTGCCCTGTGATTTACTTTGGTCAGGGTCCGGCCTTGGTGCGTCCTGGTTGGTGTTCATGGTCTTTCCGCTGGTCTCTCCTCGTTTGGCCCTCGGGTTCTTTCGGCTTTGTGGTTTGTTGGTGTCTTCTTCTGGGTGCCCTGGTGCGGGGGCGGTCCCTGTCTCCCTGCTCTACCTCAGGTGCCCGGCGTTTGTTTTCTTCTTCCTCGGGCTTTGACGGGTTCTTCATCGCGGGTGGGGCCTGAGCTCACAGGGTGAGTGGGAAGAGGGCGGGAAGGAAGGGCTCCACCTGGACCGAGGCCTGGGAGTGGGGAGGCGCTGGGTGGGTGCTCGGGCTGAGGGGTGACCTGGGCACCGGGCTCCCTCCGGTGCTGCGCATGGGACCCAGCCAGAGGCGGGTTCTCGGGTGGCCTGGGCCTGTGTCACTGGGCCAGCCCTGCTTACAGCTCCCCGGGGCACAGGGAGGGCTCCGTCCAGTGGCCAGAGGGCAGAGGCTGACCCTGCAGGAGCTGCCGCTGCCCTGCCCACTTGGGGCAGCCCCTCCTCACTGTGCAGAGGATGCTGGGCCTGTGAGCCCGGGGGAGCGCGTGCCTGGCATGCACGAGGCCCTGATGACAGGCAGGAAATGTCCACAGAGCTGTGAGACTTCACTCAGGAGCAAAGCAGGTGTGGCCAGCAAGGGACGCAGTGAGGTGGCGGTCACAGTGCTCAGTGGGGTTTCCAGCACCGACGCCAGCTGACTGTCCTGGCCGTGCTGCCCCTCCAGCACCCGCGGCATCCGTGTGCCCACCAAGTCATCACAGCGCCCTCTTTCCCAGCCTGGGTCTGAGCCCAACACAGCAGGCTGTGTCACTCCCCCACCCCCAAGAGCCACCTGGGGTCTCCTCACGGGAGGGAGGTGGCCAGCCTTTCCCTGCCGCCATCAGGGAAGCAACTCTGCAGGCAGCCAGGCCGGGGACCAGCAGTCTGGGCTCAGAAGAATGCAAAGGAGGCAGTGGGCTGTGGGGGGCCGGAAGGGAGGCTGGCTGGTGCTGGGAGGGGACCTAAGCTGACCTCCATCCAGACGGCAAAGCTCAAGGGATGCGGGCCGGGCTGCTGCCCCACCATGCCACCTGCTATGGCCCAAAGCCCAGGCTGTGGGCAGTGGTTTTCACAAGGGGGTGCCATCGGTCCCGAGGACAAGGCCAGCGTCCTCACGAGGGTGGCCGGAGATGCCAGCCCAGTGTCCAGCATGCACAGAGGCCAGGACCCCTCACACAGCCGGGACAGAGGAGACCTTGCCCTGCCACAGCCCCATGGGCTCCTGCACTCTGCATGTGGACGTGGAGGGGCTGCGGTTGGTGTCACAGCGTCCCAGGATGGGAGGGTCATACCACCACGGGCCACGCATCCTGTGTGTCACACACAGCCCTGGGTGGGGCTTTGACCACGGGATGGCAGGCAGGAGAGGGTCGTGTGTCCCACGCCACACGAGAGTGCACTCGCTCTGGGCCCTCACACGGAGGACAGGTCCACACGCTGGGCGGAGTGGCTGCTCTTGTCCCAGGGGCCCAGCCTGGTGGAGGCCGAGCCCAGATGGGTCCCGTTCATCTGGAAAGAGCATGAGGCGTAGATCTGACTCCCGGGGAAGAGCTCGACCCCAGAGCCTGGCAGCTGCACCAGCAGTGGGGTCCCCTGCTCCCCGAGACAAGAGCAATCAGAGCCACAGGGAGCCCTCCCCATGTCCCTCCCGCCTGAGCCCACACTGGTGGACACCCAGGTGCATCTGTTCTTCTGCACACACGTGTGTTGGGGCCTTTCTTGGATGAGCACATGGTGCCAGGCGCTGTGGGGCCGGGGCTGCATTCCAGTCAGTGATAGTGGCCAGCAAGCAAATGCATGGAGCAAGTAATTGAGGGGGTGGCAGGAGTGTGACAGTGCGGGTCCCCCCAGTGAGGAGCTGAATGGTGGGGGAAGGACACCACAGCTCTGCTCTGGCTGCTGGGGGCCTGCAGCGGCCGGGAGGACAGACGGACTGGGCGAGGCAGAGGCGGGGGCAGGGCACAACGGGCTGAGCACCCAGCAGGCCTGGGTGGCAGGAGGGGCCCTGACAGGGCACCAGCTGCACTTACAGTGTCCGAGCTGAGGGGCTTCCTGGCAACGTTGCGGGCTGAGCTGCTCGAAAGCGACCAGACCTTGGTCTTGTGCTTGAAGGCGGCTCTCACCTTCGGAAGAGGAAACAGCCATTAGGAGCGACTGCAGGGCCGGAAGGGCCAGCACTGCCATGCATAGGAGCTGGCTCTGTGGTGAGGCCCAGGAAGCCCCAGGCCCCCGGGATGGCAGGGCTGGGCTCCTGCTGAACTCCTCCCGCAGGGGCCACGGCGGCGGCACTGCCCACTCTGCCTCCGCAGGATGACCCTCGAGGCACTGCACGGAAAGGGTACACCTACCTCAGAGTTCAGGAGACAGTGGAAGAGGAAGATGAAGCCGCCCTGCAGAAGGGAGAAGCGGCATTAGGGCCAGGTGCACGGCCTCAGACTCTCGGCAGTCACAGCCCCCGCAGCATCTGCTCGCCCACTGGGAGGACCCCGAGACACTGGATCCCGACTGGGTCCACGCAGACCCACTCTGTCATCTGACAGAGCTGGGCTGCTGTGGGGACACAGATTCCTGCTGGCTCCAAGCGCAGGGACAGGTGGGGCCCAGGACTTCGGGGACCAACAGGAGACTGACCCCCACCCGAGGGCCTCAGGCAGCAGCCATGGGCAGACTGGGCGCTTTGGTGACAGGATGGACACACAGAAGGGTGTCACTGCCACCCGACTGCTGTCCCAGACCCGTACACCCTCCACACGAGGAGATCTCCAGGCTAAAGCCACCTGGGGCAGCCCGGCTGCACAGGGTCTCACAGGAGAGCAGCAGGCACGTGGGGCGCAGCAGGACAGCCTGTCACTTGTGTAGGCCCGAGGGGACCTGACAGGGAGCAGCTGTCACGCCTGTGGATGCAGCCCTGGTGAGGACGGCAGAGGCTCGTGGTGGCATGTGCTCACCTGTAGGGAGTTGAGCACCGCAAACATGTACTGGAAGACCAGGGCCTGGCCATTGACGGCCAGCACGCCGAACGCCCACGAGGTCCCCAGGATGGGCAGCAGCACGGCCACAGCTTTGGCCGTCAGCCTGGAAGAGAAGCAGCAAAGGGCATGCTGGTGTCGGCAGGGCAGGCGGTGGGGACAGGCCTGGGTGTCCCTACAGGAAGGGCCGCCAGGCTCAGAGGCCTCAGGACAGGGCCTCGGCTGTGTGAACCAGGACGGGCACGCCCGGAGGAGGACAGCCGCCCCAAGGACCGGCCCGTAGGAAGCCAGGTCCCTGTACACCACAGCAGTCCCACCGCCAGATCTCAGGGAGCCGCAGCCTGTTCTCGAGTCCCCGGGACACAGGAGCACCTGGGCCCACGGCTCACAGGAGGAGCCACTGGCAAAGGGGTCGGGGGCCGCTTCACAGCAACCCTTTGCCCCTTCTTGAAAACGGAGCCAGGGCAGAAGGTGGAGGGGGCACGTTGGGCTCCCTATGGGCTCTGTCCCCACGCTGGGCCTGTGCCATGTCACCCACAGAGGACAGGGCCCGGCCTCGGGGAGCCAGGGCCGGTGGCCACGGCCCAGACGCACGTCCCTCCTCGCCTGGCCCTCGGGCTCCCAAGGCCCTGGGGTCAGCTGGTGTCCCCTGCTCGGCGCCCTGCTCCGGGGCCGCTCCCTCCCGCCCTGCCCCACCTCAGGGACCCCGAGCTTCTCTGCTTCTTCCTCGGACTTTAAAGAGAGAGCCAGCCCGGGCCGGCCCTGTGCAGTCTCCTCCCGTCACCCACTGACAGCTGCTGGGCACAGGGAGTCACCAACCGCCCATGACGACCATGGGACCAGAGGGAGCTGGGGGGATGGACGCTGCCGCTGTGCCCTTCCCGCCCGAGTGGCCACCCAGACGCTCAGAGGGGACGGGGTGCAGTCTGCGCTCCCAGGACACTGGGGCCCGGGGCGGGGCCGGGGCCTTGCTGGCCACCAGGGTGCGGGAAGCATGGCCCATGTCACAGGGCTGCTCCACCCTGTGCACTTCCTTCTTCCTCGGCACAGCCTGCAGGGCCGGAGGGCAGCAGCGCCCGGGGTTAATTCACAGTGTTTGGAATTCGTTATGGAATAATTATCTCATCGATCCCAGCTGGCTTGTTTATGCCTTTTGCTTTCAGATCAGAAAAGATCTACTGTAGCTGAAGTCGCTCAGGACGTCACAGCCTCAAGTCCACAGTTTATGGCCCCCAGATCCTGGCACGGAGCCGCCTCCCGGCCCCTCAGCCCTGAGCCTGGGGTGCACTGGTGTCCAGTGTTGGGGCGACGGTGAGACTTGGGCCCCAGGTGCTGTGGTGAGTTCTGCTCCGCTGTCCTCCACAGGAGGAAGAGGGCCCCGAAGGACCGAGCTCCTGTAGTCCCTGTCACCAGGAGGGCAGTGTCCATCTGGACCTGAAGCCGACAGGAAGAGAGATGTCCTGGGGACAGGGTCACCACATGGCTACTGTGGGGCCCGGTGCCTACATGCTGGGCCTTCAGGGCCACCAACCAGAAGCGCAGAGCAGGACGCTGTGTGGGCCGGGCCTCCCGTGTCCCTGCTTCCATCCTTGTGGCCAGGCCAGAGTGTAGCAGGAAGTCCCCTCTCTCCTGTGCAGAGGTCCTGTCACCATGCCCACTGTGGCAAGGACACTGTGCGGCTGATTCACGCCGGGGTCCAGCAGAGGGTGGGCAAGAGCGGCTGGCGCAGGCTGTCGGCCTCCAAATCTACACCCCTTCCCCGCAGCCAACCTACTTGAAGGTGCTGGGGTCCCCATGAATCTTGCAGCTGTCAGCACTGATCTGGGAGATGACTCTGGTGACCACGATGAGGATGCCCACATTGACCTGCACGGAGGAGGAACGGGCAGTGGTGAGGGGGCCGGGGACCAGCAGCGCCACACGGCCCTCCCTGCTCGGACACCAGCCTGGCTCTGCCTCGCGGCAGTGGGGAGGGGGGGCGTGGCTGTGGGTCAGGCGGGCCGGTCGGGGCTCTTCGAGCACTCACTCCCGGTCACGAGCCTGGCCCTGCACCCAGCCCTGCCAGCCCTGACCCATCGGTGACTGCACAAGGGGGCTGCAGCGCGAGCTGTCCAGGAAAGCCCGGGCCCTGCAGTGCCCTCGTCCAGGCTGTGCTCCCAGGCGTCCTCACTGCCCAGTGCCCTCTAAGGCTGGGAACCCACTGGCCTGGGTCACACGGGTCTCTGGCAGAGGTTGTAGCACAAGCCAGCCCCTCACCCAGCTGCTCTCCAGGGTCCTGAACACCGAGGGCAAGGTGGGGCACAGGATGGGGGCAGCGGGGCAGCAGGGGAGTCCGGGGAGGCCTGGTATCCTCTGCTGCAGGGCTGTGCTGCCCGGGGTCGGCCTTGATTCTAAAAGTGCTGAGGTCTTGGACAGGTGGGAGCCAGCTCTAGGCCAAAAGCCTCGGAGGGGTTCTCAGCCCAGCCCCAAGTCCCACAGGCTCCATGCGGCCAGTGGGATGGCTGCTGGCTGGGCCCGCCGCAGTGTGAGCCAGTGTGAGCCCAGTCCCTGGGGCCTGGCAGTCCAGATGCCCCCTCTAGCCGTGTGCCTGCGTCTGCACTGCCAACCCCGGTGGCTGACCCGGCCTCCCCAAAGCAGTCTGCTGAGATGGCCTCATTTGGGCCTGCAGGACGCCTTCCTGCGCGGACTCAGCGCCAGCACCCTTCCCCTGCAGCCCCCGCTTCCCCGGCAGTGGGACAGTGTGGGCCAGCACGAAGGTGTGGCTGTCGCTGTCCACCCAGACTCCCACCCACCTCACTGCCCTCGTTTCCTGTCTGTGAAGTGATGACAGATAGCTCTCAAGGCGAGTGGACGAGGAGCCAGCGCAGCGGCCCCAGGACTGCGTCCCCACAATACAGCGCCCCGGCCGGGGACTGTGACAGTGACAGCAGAGCCCCAGGCTGCAGCATGGGGGAGGGGCAGCGTGGGGGCCCAGTTATTGGCTTCCAAATGCAGTCACATCCCCCAGGTGGACGGCGACCCAAGGGAGGTCACAGTGTGAGCTGCTGCTTCCAGGGGCCGGAGCGGAAGCCACCCCGCCGCTGTGCCCACAGGAGGGGCTGGGCACCTGAGTCAAAAGCACCCTGGCCCTGAGGCTTGAGAGGTTTTACGGGGAAACAAAAGGCCTTGCAGTTAGTTCCCCTTTGGTTTGTTTCAGAACACTCAAATTTTTTCTGAGTAACTCTTCCAGCAGTTTCCCCATTTGGGGGAGACTTGGCAAGGTCCTCACACCGCCCCCAACCGGTCTGCAAGCCCCGCCCCTTCACCTTTGGGGTTCACCTTCCAGGCCAGAGCCCCCTGCTCACTCAGGTGAAGGTGGCACAGCTGCCACCACTGCAGGGAAGCCCTGGGGAGCAGGCGCCAGCAGCTGGGCACCTCCTCAGGGAGGCAGAGACCAGGGAGTGCAGAAGCAGGTGCCGGCAGGCTCCTCATACATTCATGCGTCTCCTATGTTCTCAAGGTTCTCTTTTAAGTCTTTGAAGCACATGTGTTAAAAATTCAAAAGCCAAGTTACCTAACTAAATTTCAATTTTAAGCAGTCCCAAAATAAAAGAAAAATGACTTGAGACTCACTCCCTGTGATGGGCTCAGCGTGCCCCGGGGTCGGGAGGAGACTAACTGGATACTGCTATGGCGAGGTCACACGAGGGTGGCACCACCGCCCGTTCCGGGCAGCAGTGATGAGGACGCCGGCCACCACGGCCCCTCACTGTTCACCCAAGAAGACACTGCGGTCCTCGAGTGGCAGGGGGGACTGAGCAGAATTTCAATGACCAAGGAACAAACCCAGCCTTTCAGCGTCTCCCTGGGGCTCATCCCTAATTAACCACTGGGCCCACGATCCCCGTGGTGCCACCAACGGGGACCCTCAGGGGGGCTTCAGATGGACGCTGGGGGAGGGCAGGAGGTGGGGTGAAGGCTGGGTCAGAGAGGGTGTGGAATATGGGGGCGTCGGTGCCACCCCAAGGGCTCGTCCCCAGGGCACCAGCAGCCTTCATCTGGTGTAGAGCCTGCCGTGTCCTCGGGGCGCTGGGGACAGCCCATGCTGTCACCTCATGGGCTGGACACCCTGTCGGGGAGGCCAAGGATGAGGACACTGAGGGCCCACATGTCTCTGGCAGTGTCACCCACGGCAGGGGTTCCCTAGGCCCAAGAAGAACCTTGCTGTAGAGGCAGCCGGTCGGCGGATGGGGCCCAGCTCGAGGGCACTGGGGACACGTCTGTGGATTCAAACGTCCACTGCCAGGGGAGGCAGGGGACACCTTCCAGGCCAGCTGTCCCCTCCTGAACTCCCGAGGCCTCAGGCAGTTGGCCAGACCCACTGCACAAAGTGTGTGTGATGCCTCAGTTGGGGACAACAGTGACACCCTGCCTGCCCGTGACATGGCCCAGGACTATGGCAGCCCTAAGTCGCTGATTTTTGAGAGGGAACAGGCAGAGAAAAGGGACCAGGGATGGGAGCTCTGGTGAGGGACAGTGAGGGCCCCACAGGGCCCCTGTGTCCTCTGCACTGGCCACAGGCAGCCCCAAGGAGGTCAGGCCGATGCCCACCTGGGAATGCCTGGCTCTCAAAGCCTCCACTCCTCCTGACAGCACCCCCACTGGTCCGACTTGGGGTCAGAGGGCTGACCTCACATGGGTCAGGTGATGCAGTCCTGACCAATCAGACAACCACATTGCACCCACGGCAGCCAATCAGAATGAGCCCTGCACTCCCCTTGGGGACGCCCCTCCACCTGGAGCCCAGGCTGCCAGAACCTGCAAGCAGGGCAGACATGAGCCCTCGCAGAGGCCCTGTGAGGTGCGCTGAGCTCCAGATCCCAGATTAGGGTTTTGCCCCTCTGTGAAACGAGGCACCACCTACCGTGGTTTTAAAGTCTGTCCTCCCTCAAGCTGAAACCCAATGGCCACCAGAACTGTCCCCAGCGGGGACCTTGGAAGGGTGACCAGGCCATGGGGGCTCCACACTCAGTGTGGACACACAGACGCCCTTCCCGATGCGGCGCCTTGACCATGGACCTCCAAGGCCCAGGACAGTGAGAAATAACTCTCCGCTCATCATAAATCACCTGACCACAGGGTCTCAGGTGTCCTGTTGTAGCAGCACACAGCTGACTAAGACAGCACTGCTCAAGCAGCCAGAGACAGCGGAGGGCAGGGGCAGGGAGGGGACATCGCTGTGACAGCACCTTGGTGTCTGGGAGGAGGACGCCCCCTAAGTGGAGCCCTTATTCCTGCAATGTCATTGGAGTCACGCGGAGGCCACAGGGACTCGGCTCGAAACTGCTGTCACCTTGGCTGCCGAAGGTCCCTTGGGGCCGAACAGCCCCACTGTCAGACCCCAGTGACCGTGTCGGGGACCGTGTGAGGCTGCAGGAGGTCAGGGCCCAACACTTGGTCCTCCAAGGTCCAGATGGGACAGAAGCAAGACTGCCCCTGCCAAGCCCACGTTTTCCTCCTCAGTGACAGCACTGGGTCCCCAGGGAGCCGCATCTCCCACACTTGTCTCCACTCCAGGGCACGGTGGACTCTGCCCACTCTAGCCCCAAGGTTAGAGCTATACCCAAGCCTGGCCAGTCAGAGCAGCCTTTTCCTCCAGCCAAAACGAGGACTGCCCAATCAGAGTGCCTCTCTCCTCTAGTCTCAGTCAGAGCAAGATAATCAGACCACCTCTCTTCTCCAGTCTGTTACAGATAGCCAATCAGAGCACCCTTCTCCTCCAGTCGCAGTCCCAGCTAGCCAATCAGAGCACCCCTCTCCCCTGGCCTCAGTGAGCAGTCTGTGATGGTCAGATACTCCAGGTGGCCCACCAGAAAGGATTCGACTCCAGCCTGGGAATGTTGCCAGAACAACAGCAAGTTAAATTCGTCAACAGGTGTTGATGACACAGTTGTGTCACAGCTGGGGCCACCCTAGGGCGGGGACAGGCAGGAGTCCGGTGCTTCCTGCTGCTCACCACCAGCAGGATTTGCTTCATCTGCATGGCTGGGGACTTAAAAGCCATTTTTGCTGTGAACGTGACTCTTCCCTGGGTTTCAGGTGCCCAGCGGTAACAGAGCAGAGCAGGGCTCCACCTTGACGTGGTGCCCTCTGTGACTGTAAACTCCGGGTCGGCTCTCCTCCCAGCCCTGATGGGGCACAGGTCACTCGGGGTGTCGTCTAAGGGCCGGGAGGACAGGGGATCCCCCTAAGCTCACAAGATAGTGGCCCTCGAGACCGAGGGCACCAGGCCAGGGCTCACAGGGACACCCAGCTACACCAGCAGCCTCCACCACTGTCCCCAGCCTGTGGTCCCCGGGATTCCAGGATGGGTGGAGCCTGTGTGCCTGAGGCCCCCAGACAGAGATTCCAGAGCTGGGACACCAGGCCGGAAAGTGACAACCGGACCCACCCGACTCGTCCCTGTGAGCTGGCCTGGGCCTCCGGCTGGGGTCTGCACCGTGTCAGAGTGGCCCCCACCAGTGAAGCCAAGTGCTCTCCTGGCTCCTCTCTCATGCTCCAGTTAAGACTTTTTCTGCAAATTTGTGCTTTAGTATAATTTCCATTTCCACCCAAGCGACCTCACTGCGTTCTTTGTGGCCTGGCCCTGGGGCATTGGCCTCTCCCAGAAGGGGCTACAGTGGGGACAGCGTGCCCCTTCTGCCCTCCTCGTCCAGCCCCATGCCTGCGAGCACCTACCACGATGACCAGCAGGGCGGGGCCCACAAAGGCCCAGATGGCGCCTGTGCCCAGCGACAGCCAGCAGCTGTGGGGAAGCAGAGCGTTACTCAGCGACCTGTCCCCACCCAGGTGTGTCCTCAGCCACCGCCCCTGCCCTGGCGAGCAGCACCCTGGGATGCGGGGTACAGTCTGAGGCTGTGGAGGTCCCCGGCCTCAAGACATGGCCCTGGAACTAGGCGAGAAAGCCAGCTCCCCTGCAATTCCATGTGGCCCAGTACCCGAGGCCCGGGGACAAGTCGCCTGCTGAGTCCTGGGCACTGAGTGCTCTGAGAGCCCAGCAGGTTTCCTGGGATCCGCCAGCGGTGCCGGTCCTGGCAGGCATACAGGCTGCTGTGTCCCCCGAGCCCGAGTGGGAGGCCTGCGCGCCACACGGCAAAGCGTCCCTCCATCACCCGATCTGCCCTCTGCACCGGTGACTCCCGGGCTGCATGTGGGGAAGCTGAATCGGCACAGGTGCCTGTCTGCCCCACTCTGGCTGGGAAACAATGTCCCCTGAAGGCACCATCGCCTTGAGGTCCTAGCTGCTGACAGGCTCGGGAAGGGACTGGTAATGAGGAGTCTCGGGCAGGTCTGGGCGCACACGCCCAGCTTCCTCACTGAGCCAGCAAGCGAGCCACCCACTGTGCACACGGCCACACGCACGTGCACATGCGTGCACCACGCACCCCTGTGCTTCCTGGCCGAGCAAGGTCCAGGAGAGCTACGGACAGACAGCACCTGGCTCGGCGCCTCCCAGACCCCGGGAACCCACTTACTTGTCACTTGTCCCGTAACTGTCCATGGCGAAGGAGATGGAGACGACACAGATGACCAGAGGGAGGCCTGCAGGGAGGGCAGGAGTCACACGCTGCCCACCCTGTGCTCCCACCTCGCCGTGACTGGACACGGCCGCACAGGGAACTCGGCTGGGCAGCTCAGACAGGCAGCCACACACACTTACAGATCACAGAGGCCATGCATATTCACACATGCACTCAGCCAGGTCGCACTGGCCCACAGGCACCCGTGGTGATGTCATCCTGACGGGCGGAGCCCCGGGACCTGTGGGGACCGACTGCACACACTGCCCCGAGGAGGGCCCCCAGGAGGGCCCCCAGGAGGACCCCCAAGCTGCAGGGAAGGAGGGAGCTGGGACGCATTGGCCGGGCAGGCCGGGCTGCCCTGTCCGAGGCAGAATCCTCCATGAGCCAACAGCCCCCCATCTATGGGCCCCGGGCCCTGGCCTGGCCCTTCCTGGATCTAGAGGCTGTGACCCAGGATGGCTCCCGAACATCCAGTCCCCAGCCACAGCGGTTCTGTCCAGGAGAGACCGGCCAGGAACTTCCTCAACTGCTGTCTTCCCGCTGGGCTCCTGGTTGGTAAGGGTGTTAGCAGGCCAGGGCCACAGCTGCCTGGCACTGCCCTGGGCCCAGGGCTGTGACCAGAAGTTGGGGAAAGTGGGCGTGACTGTGCCGTGTGAGCCGTGACCGAGCCGTCCCTGAGGCCCTTTGTCATCACTTGAGTTATGAAGTGGGCTTTTCCCGGGAGCCAGCTCAAGGTGGATTTCTGTGGCTTAAGACTGACTGTGAGTAATTAAATGTTCTGGCCGCTTTACAGGGTGGTGTCAGACCTACTTGGGAGGCTGCAGGACAACAAAGGTCTGGAATACAGAAAAACCCCAGGACCAGCAGTCCTCAGGGCTTCGGGTCTGAAGAGCAGGGATTCTGGGCTCCGCTCTTTCTAGAGGGGAAGGGACACAAACACATCAGGGTGTGCTGTGTTCATGTGCCAGCTCCCCGTGAAGAACGTAATCATTACAGATTGAGAATCTGTACTGACACAAACCTAAATCTCTTAAAAACATTTTTAGCAATCTCCATCTAGAGGCTCTGAACCCTGCAGGACCTGGTGGCACCGCACCCGGGGCTGGGGTCTGCGGAAGCATCTCTGAAGGCAGAGAGGCTCAAGCCCTGCCCAGGCCCAGCCATTGCCGATTGTTCTGGAAGAGCACTGCCACCGCCACATCCAGTCCGTGAGGCAGAGCCCTGCACGGTGCCCTGGACTGCGCCCCCACCCCCTGCCCTCTGCCCTCTGTCCTCTGCCCCGTGCAGGGAGTGGGCAGAGAGACCCGCTCCACCTTGAGGGCAGCCCTGGGCGAGGAACTGTGCTTCCCGGATCCCTGGAGTGAGGAGGGGTTGGCTCGGCCTCGGTCTGCGATCAGTCACCCTGGAAGGAGGCCTCGGTCCTGCCCGGAACACTGCTCCACACGTGAGAGGGTTAAATGCTCCCCGGACATCAGGGCACAAAGCCACACTCGGGGTGCCTTGGGCTCTGGAGGGGCAGCCGGGCTGGTGGCCAGGAGCTAGCCCTTCGTGGGGACCTCTGTCATTCTGGTCACCTACCGAGGGCAGCTGGCCCTCAGGTACTTTCTCGTGCTGTGCTCTGCTGGGGCAGGAGGGGAGCCCAGCCCTCCGGAGTCAGGGACCCCAGCGGCGTAAGTTACAGGAGCATGAGAGCAGATGGGCGGAGGCCGGCCTCACAGCATCCCCGCTCCACGCGCGGAGCTTGTGTGGGGCCCAGGCTCAGCACCGCAGGGGCCACACGGGTCCCGGTCAGAACCAGACTAACGGTTCCAGGAACCCACCCACGGCTCCTTGATTTAAGTCCTGACAAACAACTCAGTTCCTCAATACTGTGCAGCTCGCAGAAGACATCGTCCAGGCCGGATCCCCTGGATTACCACACACTTCCTCACCCAGACCACTCATGCACACTCACACCTGTGGTGCCACACATTCACACTCACACTCATCGTATCACACACCCGTGAGCACACACATCCTCACACGTAGGCGCACATCCATCATGGAGGTGGCAGGCTCATTCCCCAGGATCCTCCCCCAGCAAAGCATCCCACAAACTCTTGTTCCTGGGAACTGACTGAGGAGGCTCAATGTGTGCGTGTGAGCGTGTGTGCGTGTGCACACTGTGCCTCCAGAGTGCATGACTACCTTCTCGTGGACCTAGTAAGCGGTACGTGCTGGCCACTCTGCCTGCTCTGCCTCACTAACCACACCGGAATCCACCCTCCTCTCGGGGGGCAGGAGGGAGCCGGGCTCCTGGGTGGACAGCAGAGCGCACTGGCCCTGGGGCCTCCTGAGCTCGCCCAAGGGTGCCCTGGGCAGCCCCGAGGGAGGTGTCACACCTCTGCTGCATCCGCACATAAATCACACATACTGACTCACACTCACCATAAGGGGTGGAGTCTACTCCTGGCACCAACACAGGTCCCCGCCCTGGTTGGGGTTTTGTAACAAGCACAAGAACTTCAGGTGGCACCCAGCCCAACATGGGCAACACGACCTGGCCCCAGGCTCCCAGCACAAGTGGCCAGCGCCCGACTTCCAGACCCAGGGCACAGCCACTCCGCAGGGCACCGGGGAGGCCACAGAGACTCAACACACTGGTCACGCCCAGGCCTTCCTGCACACAACAGAGCCCGCAATGCGTGAGGTGACACCAGCTCCACCCACTGCACCAGCTCTGGCCCGAGGTCATCATGGGGTCCCCATCCCTCATCCTGGAAGAGCGAGGGAAGCCAGGTCTACGCATGCTCAGAGAGGAGCCCAGCAGTAGCTGGCGCCCGAGAGAACACAGGCTACCCACCCTGGGGAGAAGAGGCGAGCAGACTGCAGTGGGGCGGGGCTCCGGCAACCACTGGGGCACCAGCTGCCAGGGGAAGGCAGGGCCGGCTAGCAGGCCAAAGCCTCTGCACCCCGGGGCTGTGCTCAGTAAACACGGCCCCCGCCCAGAGGACCAGGACCAGAGCTCCTGCTGCGTGTGGTCCAAATGCAGCCTTCAAGGAGATCACAGGAGTGTGACGAACACGCAGGGCAGGCAGGCAGCAGAGAGCACCGGGAGAGGGCCTGGCGGACTTCACAAAAGACTCGGCACCATGCAATGCTGCGTCCCAGGGGCCAAACAGGCCCCCGGGAAAGGAGCAAGCGCCTGGCGACAGGGTCCCCACATCAGTGAGGGGCTGGACATCTCCTTAGAAGGAACAAACAAGGCCACATGGGAATTTGGGGTTGAAACATGCAGTAAGGGAAACGAAAGCTTCGCGAGAGCCCCAGACAGTCCTAACACACACATGTACACACACACGCGCACGTACACTCACACACGCCTCGGTGGTGAAGGAGATTATGGAATTGCAGGGCACTGAGCAAACGCACGTGCTTCTGTTCTTTTCCCTGATGAGTTTCGAAGTAACGGGCTTGCATTGTTGGGCCCGTAACAGCCAGAGAGGAAGTGTGTCTCCCAACAAGGTACAAAGCAGGTGGTGGAGGCAAAGCCGTGCCAGGGAGTGGAGTAAGGCCAGGGGCCACCCGAGGTCACAGGGGGAGCAACGGGGCCAGAGACGAGCCTGGAGAAGCCAGGGCCACAGACCCATGGGGTGCCAGTCTCTCCGGGCCTCCGCTCCTTTACAGACAGCCGAGGGTGAGCGAGGGGGTTGCTGCAGCAGCCGCTCCTGGCCGGACACCACAGGCGTGACAGATGAAATCACAGAGAGAAGGGAGACGTGGCAGGGCCAGACGAGGGTAGCATTTCCCTATCCCACCGTAGCTTCGTCTACAATGGATGTAATAGACTAAGATGGACACTGTGAGCACTAGCACAATTAACAAAAACAGAACTCAAAAATACAGTGAAAAGGTCATTTCACTATGAGCCATTAAAGGATTACACCAGAAAATACTTATTTAATTCCCAAGAAGGCAGCAAAAGGGGAACAGAGGAAGAAATGGGTAAGACGTATACTGAAAACCAAGAGGAAACTGTGGACATAAACCACCCAAGTCCAAACGCCCACTGTGTCAGGGTGAAGCAGACAACTGTCAGACCCAACTGCAAAGCAAGACCGACCCCAGCCTGTCCTCGGAAGACGCACTAGACCCCAGCACATGCCCAGGTGGGAAGACCCCGCAAGCAGCAGCCGCATGCGACCGAGTAGTGACTCTGATGGAGGACGCCACGGGCCCGAGAGACGTTTGTCACCACAAGAGGGTCAGGGCATCAGAAGGACGGATGTGCGCAGGTCTGTGCATCTGACAGCGCTGACGCCGAGGCACGAAACAGGCAGCAGAGCTGAGGGAGGGGCAGATGCGAGTGAGGAGCAGGAGTAGGAGCGAGGCCTCGCGCTCGGTAACAGTAACAGCAGAGCCAGAGCACACGACACAGCGACCAGGCCATGGAAGCCCGGCACCCCACCCAGCGACAGGGCAGTGTGGCTCTTCCGGGCAGGTGGGCGTCTCCCAGGGCCAAGCTTCACCAGCCCACAAAGCAAACCTTAGCACCTTCAAGAGGACCAGAGTCCTGCAAATCATCCCATAGCGGGCAGGAGGAAAGCAGCAACAGTACAAGGAGAATGCGAGAGTCCTGGGTCAACACAGCATAGAGAGAAGAGATCAGGGCCAGGGAAGAAATCAGAAAACACTTCTGGACGAAGGAAAATGAGGACACACAAAACACGCAGGTCCAGGGCCGGGGATTTAGCTCAGTGGTTCCGCCACCTGCCTCGCAAGAGCAAGGTCTCGAGTTCGATCCCCAGTACCAAAAAAAAAAAAAAAGATCTTAAAACAAAACACACAGGTCCTAAAGCAGTGACACAGGCAGACACACCTGCCTGCGCCAGGCAAAAGAACAGACGCCATGGGGACCTGAGTCCTCCCTGGAGGGTGCGACAGACACAGTTGGGAAATCGGAGGTGAGCAGCGGAGGAAATAATAAAGCCTGGAGCAGAAGTTAATGCACTAGGCCACAGAAGAAGGACAGGAAGGCTGGGTGTGGTGGCGCACACTAGTAATCCTAGCACTCCGGAGGCTAAGGCAGGCCAGGCTGCACTACACAGCAAGAGCCCATCTCAGAAAGACCAAGAAAAAGCAAAACAACAGGAGAATCAAAAAACAAAAAGTTGGTTCTTTTAAAAAATCGCCAAAATGATCAACCAAGTTAGGGGTTTCAGGAGCGTTTCCTTCTGAGTGACAGGAGATTTTGCTGCAGTAGCAGGGCTCCCTGCCAGTCCCCGTGCCCCACCTCCCTCCCTGCCAGCCCGCCACCTACCCCATCCTATGCCATAGTAGTAGAGGTGCTTGCTCCCCTCTGACCCGAACACCTTGATCACCAGGCTGTACAGGTGCAGCCCCTCCACCAGCATCCAGGCGAAGGTGCTCAGGAAGAAGTAATGCAGCAGCGTGGCCAGCACCTGGCAGGGGACCTGGGCCAGTGGGGACACAGGTGAGGGCCCGGTGCCGTGTGCTCTGCTGCTGCCTCACCCTCCTACCACCCACTTCCTGGGCCCTCGTTTCCTCCCCGGGGTCAGGGCTCCGACCCGCCGCCCAGTCGCGGGGTCCAGATGTGACTCCAGGCAGCCCCTGGCTGCGCTGTGCCCTGGGAAGCATCTTCCTGCTCCTGCAGCGCCGGCCTGAGCCAAGCAGAGGGTGCAGGCAGTGCTCACCGTGCCCGGCTCTGCGTGGAAGCTGACGAGCAGGAGGACCTGGGCCACCAGCACAGCGCAGGACAGGTTGGCGTGGATGTGGTACCGCTGGTTCCGGATGGTGCTGACAGAGCTGCGGGTGTAGTGGGGTGAGGCCGGTGCTGGTCCCCACAGCCCCTCAGCGGCTCCCTGCTATGATGCCAGGCCCTCCAGGCTCAGGGCCCCGTGAGGTCTGCCCCCACCTGCTGTTGCCTGGCTCTGCCCTTCCCTAACTGCTCTGCCCTCTTCAGCTTCTCTTTATCTTCAGCACTGCAGATTAAACCCAGGGTCTTTGCACAGAGCTGCATCCCCAGCCCATTTTATTTTGAGACAGACTCTCGCTAAGTCACTAAGTTGCCCAGCCCAGCCTGGAACTTGGGATCCTCCTGCCTCAGCCTCCTAGAGTGCTGGGATCACAGGCATGAGTCACCACACCTGGCTTATTTTCTGTTTCTTAGTCACCCCTGCCTCAGGGTCTCTCACCTGCCCTCCAGGGGTCCTGTCCTGGGTCCCGAACGTGGCATGGCCACTGTGTGACCACACTGTCCCCGCTCTGGTCTACCTGGCGTTGACCGGCCCCCACCCAAGGGCACAGTTAGGCCGGTCAGAGGAACCACGTCCTCTGGCCCAGGACTTTGCAGGCCTTTCCAGCTTGGCTGCAGCCCGGCACCCTATGGCACTGGGTCTTTCCTCCACCCGGCAGCCCCAGCCCTGCACCCCGGGTCTGGAATGAAGGGACAGCGGGGCCGGGGCAGGAGCGACTCACGACAGCACAGCGAAGGTGACCAGCGTAGCCGCCAGGCAGAGCACGGACAGCGTGCAGCCGACATAACTGATGGAGGACAGCGCCACCTGGTGTCCCCGCGGGAGCTGTGGGAGCGGAGAGGCCTGGGTGGAGGTGGCCGAGGGTCCGAGCCCACTCGCCCTTCCGCCCGCACCCGCTGCTGCCCCCGCAGATGCCCAGTGCTAGGCTCCAGCCAGGGCCGGGCATCCGGGCTGCTCCGAGTCTCTACCGATCGCCTAGACTCGCACAGCCGCTGCCTGACCTGCATCCCTCTGTCTCCAACCAGGCAGGGTCCAGGGCCAGAAGCCAGGCTCAGGCCCCAGCTGCGCCCGTCCTAGCAGATGACCCCGCCTGTCTGGCAGGTGAAGAAATCACCGTGCCTGGGGCTGGGCGCTGGTTCTGAGCCTTTACAAACGACCCGAGGCGGCCCTGCTTGGTCGCCAGCCTGCCAGTGGCTGAGGAGCACCTCTCCCTCCCCAGCACACGGAGGCCTGGCTCCCTGAACGGCAGGCTGGAGGACCCATGTCCCAACCACCCACACCTGCACCTCACGCTGCCCACTCTGAACCTCAGGGTGGGGACAGAGCTACTTGGCTTCCCTGAGGTCCTCACTCATCCACCCACAGCCCGGGGATGCCAGCGAGGCCTGAGCTGCTCCAGGGCCATGAGCGCAGGCAGCTCACACGGTGCCCTCAGCAGGCTGGCGGGACTGCTGGGCCTGCACCCAGGCGTGCCCACTGGGGCAGCATGATGCTGGAGCCGCACCTGGCTGTGCCACCGAGGGCCAGGGTGGGCTGGGCCCTGCCTGCAGGTGCGCACACACACACACACACACACACACAAATCACAAGTGCACACATGCTCTCGTCCCAGGGTGTGCCCTGCCCTGCCCTGCCCTGCCCTGCCCTTCCCACCCTGGCCACATTTAGAAACCATCAGCAAAAGCAGGGTTTGCTTCTGAGTCACAGGCCACAGATGCCACCAGGGCCCTAGACACAAACTGCCCAGAGAGGCCCACGGGGCACTTGGCCTGTGTCCCTCAGCAACTCTGCTGGTGTCCTCAGGGCAGTGTCTTCCTGGAGTTGAGGCCCGGTGAGGCTGACATGGTGCAGGGCGCAGCCCCTGCTCAGCATGCAGCACGGGCTGGAGTGCAGGCCTCAGGCAGTGACTGCCCCACCCCAGTGCTCTGCCTGGTGGCTGCCAGGCACAAGGGTTTCCTGGATCCCCTTTCCCAGGGGCCCCGTCCTGGCAAAGGCTCCTGTACCTACCCCACAGGGCACAGGGCAGATGCTGTGCCCAGGGGCAGGAGGGCAATGCTCAACCCCAGTGGCTGCAGAGAGGTCCATGGCAGGAAGGGGCAGGTGAGGCGTGCCCTGCCAGCCCAGCACCACCCCCTGGGCCCTTCTCTAGGTGCCATCCTGAGCACGGCCCTTTCTTCCCTGCCCCTTGAGCTCTGGGTGGCGGCACAGACCAAGGCGGCGGGCCGAAGCTCGCTGGGGTGGCCCAGGGGCCTCCGGGTGACCGCACACCCCAGCCCCCTGCCCTCCCTGCTCCCAGGACCCACTACTCCGGCCTCCTGCACAGGCTCAGGGAAATCCCTCCTCTCCTGTGCTGGCAGCAGCACCTGGCCCTTCCCTTCCACCCTGGTGGGGCAGCCCACAGCAGGGGCCCCTGTCACACCAGGTTCCCCAGCCTTGCCCCGGTGCCCCTGTTGGCCACCCTTAGACAGGACCAAAACCCCGCTCCTGTGGGCCTGGGTCACCCCACTGGCCAAGCCAGCACTCGCTGGGTGACCTGCAGCTCCCGGAGACCAACTTGGCCACTGCCACGGGCAGAGCTCTTGAACCCAGCACACCTGAGCTGGCTGGAAAACCCCTCTTCCAGCTGCCGATGGACTCATCTGGCCTCCTTGGTTGGGTCCCCGGGCACTGCCTTCCCACTCTGGGCCCTGAGGTCGCTGCAGCCCCAGCCCTGCGTGGAGCACAGCTCACAGGGGGCACACGGAGCCTCGTCCCAGCAAGGGCCTCCTGGGAGCTCCCTGAGCTCTCCTCCCTGGAAAGCATCCCGGAACCCCCCTCCCAGCCCCAGCCCACCTGTCTGAGCCCCACTCAGGTGAACCCCACCCTCTTCGGGGGCCAGGAGGAAGGAGGGAACTCCAGAGGGGAAACAGGCATGAGGGGCTGAGCTCCCAGGACAGAAGCCGGACCCTTGGCCCAGGACCTGCTCAGAGCCCAGGAAAGACATGGGCTCGGCCTGGAGAGGAGGAGGCCGCTGTGAGTGTGCACGGGATCGCTATCTGCTTAGGAATTCTGCCTTAATTTCTCCAGTGTTCATGAGGATGTGCATTTTTAGCAGGGGTAATTTTAAACCATTTTTCAAATCCACCCCTTCTGGCAGTGAACAGATGTGATCCACTCCCACGATGACACCCAGACTGCCTAAATCCGGTGTCATCGCTGTTGAGCAGTGACAGATTACTGTTGAGCAGTAGTCACGAACTCACCTTGGATTCCAGGGTGCAGCCCCTCCCCCTCCCTGTGAGAAGGCAGGTCGCTCCCACGCGGCCCCTCCCCTCCCCTGGGCCCTCAGTTCTCAGCACACCATGACCTGGGGTCCCTGTCCCCACCACGGCTGTCTCCGTGTGCCGATGGCCCCCTGGGGCCACTGTCCCCGATTGTCCCTTCAGTCCGGTGACAGTGGCCCGGCCCCTCCCAGGACACGAGCAGACTGGGCACCCAGGCCAGAGGGACCCAGGGACTGGGCCGCCAGCACCCAGCCCCCAACCCAAATTCCCTGCCTGAGCTCCAGGCCACTCACCTCCAGCGGGACCACCTGCATGAGGATGGCAAAGTTGGTGAGGTGGGTACAGCGGCAGACAGAGTAGGTCAGGTTTCCTTCCACACGCGCACAGCCCCGGCTCGACCACACACCTTGACCAGAGCTGAGGACACAGCACAGCCGGTCAGAGGAGGTGGCACTACACGGGTGCCACCGAGGGCCGGCAGGAGGCAGAAGCTCCGGTGCCAGCAAGGTCGTGGGGAGGTGCAACCCGGCCCGTCACCGCGGGTACTGGAGACCCCGAACCAGGCGCTCAGGCCCCTGCATGGGGCCTTCGCCAAGTCACAAATGATGCTAGACACAAGCCACAGTAACTCACAGTCCATGGGGCAGACAGGAGGTACCGTGTGCATCCACAGATGTGATAAGAACAGACCAGCACCACGTGGTGCACAGAGATATGATCAAACACTGCTCGTCGTTAAAAGGATCCCTGCCCAGGACAGAGACAGCAATGTGCTGAGCACAATGCCCCACAGTGACGCAGATACAAGACAGAGCAGGATCACATCTCCCGGACGTAAATACAGCTGGCATCTGAATCACCAGGACGCCTGCTGCTCATGCTCACCTCCAAGCGGAGGAAGCCAGGTGACCTGTGCAGTTCAATGGGGCGTCTGCTTTTTCCTAGAATGTTTTAGTTTTGAATCCATGAGTTACTTGTATAATTTCTTAAAGTATAAACCAAGACGAAAGTGGCCTGAAGCGAATGTGCTTGGATGTGCACAGGTTAGTGCTGGTGGTGATTTTATTGGCCAGGACAGTTTTCTTGTCTATACTTCAATTTTAGATTCCAAAAGGTGCCGGGCACACTTCTTTGTAGAACTTGCGGCACTGAGCTATCGGCAAAGACCAGTCAGCTTCTGCCCAGGGCAGGGCCCCTCAGAAGTCGTTCATAACCCAGCAGTGGCCGAAAGCCTCAGTCTGCCACTGTGACCCAAAAGCCTCGTGGATGCAGCAGGAGGTGCCGTGTCGCTGGGGTGGCCCAGGGACCCCATCTTGTACCTTTGCTGTCAACGTCTTTCGACTGAGCACACGGGAGGTGTGTATGCCCAGGGAAGCATGTGTCCCTGTGTAAGGGGGACCTGGTGAGGTGGACAGGCCATTCCTGTGTGGCCAGTGGTGGCCAGGGCGGTTTCCGTGGGGAGGCAGGAGGCATTTAACAGAGGGCAAGGCCAGAGCCTCGGACACAGCTGAGGAGCCGCACCCGCTGACAACTTCAGAATAAGGAGACACTAAATGGGCGTGGGCCCCTGCACCATGCAAGGGACCTGGGCTACTTTGCCCAAGACCTAGAGAGGAGTGCGCACTCCGAACCAGGAATGCCACACTAAGCCGGCCAGTGAATCCAGTGAGCACGCTCAGGAAGGTGAAGAACAGCCCTTCTAAGGGGGCATCGGAAGTTGTGAAAGTCGCATGTTCCAGGGGCGCCGTGACAATGTGACGCTGCCATGTGGGTACAGCCCCGGGCCACGGTAGCTGGTGGAGCAGGAAGGAGCTCCTGGGCCTGCAGGAGTCACTCGGCCCAGAGGCAACCCAGCAAAATCAGCGAGGTCTAGGAGCAGGCACAGGCCAGGAAACATTCCCTCAAGTGCATTCACAGTGTGATGCATGTAGATCCAACAAAAGAAACATTCATCAATGGGGCAGAACACAAAACAAAACGGGGTGGAATGATGCAATAAATGCGAAATGAAACAGAACTATTATTTTCTCTCAGCATAAATATAAGTGATATGGAAATTATTGAAATGACACACACAAAAGGCCCCCTGCCCTGTGACTCCTGCCAGAGGGAGGGAGGAAAAGGACGAGGGGTAAAGGTCAGAGGGCATTTGCTTTTTTAAACAATGTGTCACTTCGAAAAGAATAATGTTGAGGTATTTCATGTAGTGTCTTGGAGGATAAATCTAGAGAAAATGACCCAGAATCCAAGCCCAGAGAAAATATCTTCCAAAATAAAAGAGAATACTTCCTCAGACAAACAGTAACTACATTCATTTCCAGCAGACTTGCCTTACAAGAAAGGTCAGAGGACTGTGATACCAGACAGAAGCCTGGGTCTAAATGAAATAGCTGGAAATGGAATAAGTGAAAGGCTGGTTGTCCTGTCTTACTTGTAATTGCTCCACTCACCACTGTTACTGTATATCTATGGCACCAGCAAAGATGCATTGTTACCACAGCAGCCAAGGAATGGGCAGGGGAACTGTGGAGGGAGGTATCCCTGCAACATCTTAGAGTAACTTGAGACCATACAATGTTAGCTGCAGGCAGACCCGGTGCAAGTGGACATGTACAGTACAAGCTTAGGCAGCTACCACAGAAATATTAAGAAGAGGTATAAATTAGAAGTCAATAGTGGAGACAAAATAGCACCATAAAACTACCTGAACACCCAAATGAATCCAAGAAAAGATGATATAAAAAATACAGAAAAGAGAGAGAACTTGGGAAGCACCTAGCAAAATAGATTTTAATCCAACCATGTCAATACTAAACATCAATTGTCTAAACATACCAACCCAAAGCAGAAATTTCATTATTGGATAAAAAACAAGACCCAGTCTGAACCAAGGACAGTACAGAGAAACTCACAAAAGTGCAAGGAGAAGGACCTGAACCACCTTGACAGCTCGCCCATGCACCTCCAGTCACCCCGGGCCAGTTCTCGGGCGTCACAGGAACACGGATGTGCGCACGCTCACAGCCCTCATGGGAAGTGGCATCAGCCTCGCCTCTAACCCATGCCCAGGCTCCCGGGTGCTCTGCGCTTGCTTTCACCACTTGTGATACAACGTAAATGCTACGTAAATTAGCACTGCTCTTCGGTATTGTCTGGGGAATAATGACAAGAAAAGAAGCCTGCACATGTTCAACACAGATGCAATGTTTCTTTCCAAATATTTTTCATCCATGGTTTGTTGAACCATCAATTCAGACACCAAGGATACAAAGGCCAAGCTTAATGGATAGAACAAGCTGGCAGGAAAATAATAAGGCTATAGGAGACCTGGACATAATTATCCATTAGCTTGATCTCGCTGGCATCTATAGAATTCTCCATCAAGGACTCATTTTTTCAAGTGAACAAGGTATAGTCACCTAGACTGAACATATTCTGGGTCATTTAATGACTTCTAACAAATTTTTTAAAATCGAAGTTGCAGAAAGTATGCTTTCAAGTAATAAAAAATTAGAAGTCCATAGCAGAAAGATCATGGAAAAATCGCTATTTGGAAATTAAGCAACACATCTCAAAATAACAAACAGGTAGAAACGAAAGTCACAAGGAAAATGTGAAAACATTTTGAATTTGATAAAGGTAAAATGACATACCAACATTTGTGAGATGCAGCAAAACTGGTGCTTCCAGGGAAAATAAGGGCATTAAACGTTTACTAATGTAAATGCAAAATTACTAAACGAAAATAATAATGATCTCATATCAGTTATCTAACCCTTCATGTTAAGACATTTTAAAAGAAGGACAAATTAAACCTATAGGTGGTAAATAACTCCCCTCTGGAAGTAAATGAAAGATGAAGACAATAAGTCAATGAAATCTATAACATAATAAAGAAAAATCAATAACACCAAAAGTTGTTTCCTTGAAATAATAAATAAAATAGGTTCCCGACAAGAGTGACTAAGAAAAAAGAGAGAAGACACAGATTACAGACATAAAAATGAATGCGAGAATCCACTGCAACCCAAAGACACAAAAAGGTCAATAAAGGAATATGACAAACAACTCTATGCCTGCTCGTGAATTAAACAACTTTGATAACGGACAAATTCTTTAAAAATGCATCAACTGCGAAGACTCATTTAAAAGGTACCAGGTGACCTAAATAGTCCTGAATCCATAAAACAAATGGAAGGTGTAGTTACAAACCTACCAACAATGAAAACTAAGGCCCATATAGCTGACTGGTGAATTTATTATGGAAAATATTATGGAAGAAATAATAGGAATTCTATACCATCTATCCCAAAGGCATTCCCAAGTGTACCTTTCACACAGGTACCATCGCCTCTCTACAACAGCCACAGAGGTTAAAGAAAAAAAATACTACAGACCAATTTCCTTCACGGGCATAGGCACAAAAATCCTCAGTAATTCCAGCAACTTAAATTCGGCACAGTAGAAAGGACCATACACCAGAGCCAAGCAGAGTTTATCCTGGAATGCGAAGCTGGTAAAATATTCAGATTTCCCCATCCTCCTACCTGGACGTGACCAAAGAGGGGTTCACCGTCCGGCGGAAGGCAGAGCAGCCAGGGCGCTGCCCACAGTGAGCCGCCCACTGCCAGTCTGCTGTCTTCGCACCGGCCCGCCCCACCCTATCCGCCGTCACGTGATCAGGCCGTGCTGCCTGCGGCTCTCTGGATGTGCAGGTATACAGGCACCACCGTGAGGGAGCGGGTGGGGAAGCTGCAGGCCCGCGTTCACAGGCTCCTCATCCACTCCTGCCCCAGGCGCTCCCCTCCGGCTGAGGAGGGCTGCGCGGGGTGCAGCTGGCTCCTGACTTCCTTCGTGCTTGGTCTGCACCCGGAGTGGGGCTGGTCACGGAAAGCTCCACCGTCAGTTCTCTGAGGAAGCCCGGGTCTGACTCCATCATGGCTGCGCTAGTGACCCACACCCCCAGCTGCCGGCCCCTTCTCCACGCCCCCCAGGACACAGGGGCCCTGTGTCCTCTCCAGGGCCGCGTCCCCACTGCAGCGTGGTCGGTGGCATTCGCTGTGGGCAGTGGCTGGCGCCTCGATGTCCAGTGCTGGCCCTGTCCCTCTCCCTCAGCAAACGTCTGCTGAGGTCCACCGTGCATTTCTTATTCAGCTAATTGGGTGTTTTGTTTTGTTTCGCTGCCGTTGAGTTGTCTGAGTTCCTGGGTGTTGGTTACGGACATCAAGACCCTGACACATCAGCCAGCAAAGCCCTGCTTCCCGAGAACCCCCCGCCCCTGGCCTCAGCCTCCTGCAGGAGGGGACACTGGGGACATCGGCCCCTGACCCTGCTGAGCGGCGACCTCCACCTGCATCTCTGGTGAACGGGCTGAGGGTCACCCCATCCTGCAGTGTCCCCGCCACAGGGAGCCCCGTCCGCCGGGTCGGAGAGGAGGCGTCCCCGGCACACTCTGCCCCTCCGCCCTGTGTGGAGGGTGTTTCCAGCCCACGGGACCAGGTGGCCACGTGGCCCTCCTCCGATGTTACGTGACTGCTCCCCACTGCCCTCCCTCTGCCCCTGCCCGGCTCCACCCTGGCGCCTCCCACACGACAGTACCTGAAGTCCAGGAAGGCGCAGTACAGGAAGACATGGTTGCTGCCGTTGGTGGCATCGATGTGCTGCTTACCAGTCTGAAAGGGAAGGAAACAGACATACCTCATGACGCAGCTGGGGAAGCCCAGGGCCCGGCCCTGAAATGGGACACCTCTGGCTGCCACAGGGCGCTACATCAACTTTCTACCTCTACCCTGCGTGGTCGGAGAGGGCCGGGCCCTTGGCTGTCTCATGCCACCTCTCTCTCCTCTGCCACCACAGCCCACAGACCAGGCCCCACCCCAGGGCCTTTGCATCTGCTGGGCTCCCCAAGAAAACCACAGGGCTTCTCCTGCCGGGCTGTGCTCAGATGAGAGACCCTGCCCCCCGGCTGTTCAGAGCAGTGCCACCTGCCTCTCGGGCCCTCGCCTCTTGTCTCCCGCAGCACTGGGCCACAGCGCGGCGCATATTACTTGTCTGGCTCTGTCTCCCCCCGGCACGCACGCGGCAGGAATGTCGGCTTCCAGGGCTCACTGGCCCTCGGGCGAGCAGGTGAAGGAGGAGCAGACAAAGACCTGGAGGCCGCAGCCGTGCCGGGTCCCCTCTGGGATCGGCTGGGCTGGCCCGGCTCCCGCACAGGCTGCTCCTGGGCTGCAGCCCCAGGGCACTGGCACCCAGCCGCGTCCCGCTCCTGCCCAGTGTCACAGAGCCACCCGCCCACCCCAGGGCGCTGTCCACAGCAGGCGCCCCCTGGGCTGCAGGGTCACTGGCAGGGCGGGTCTGTGTTAAGGACGCTGCGCCCAGCCCAGGGGACCCCAGAGTCCACGCCCCATACTGCACGGGCAGAGGGTTCCGGTCGCCAGGGGGCATCCAGCCAGGCGCAGGATCCCTGTGCGAGCTGCCGGCATCAGCAGTGGGGGAGCATGCACCCCACGCAAGGCTTGGGAAGACCCGAGTCAGGAACGGGGGCCCCCATGCCTCAACCTTGGCTCCAGAGGACAAGGTCAGTGGGCAACATGGGAGGTCGACGGGAGCCCTGAGAGGTCCAGCCTTCCTTCCTTCTGGCTGTGTGGGTGTCCCTGCCTGCCCCTCCTGGCCCCGACTCCTTGGTGCCTGGCCGCTCTCGGCACCCGAGGTGTGAGGCGTCTGGCGAGCGCCTGCCCTCAGGACCTTCTCACCAGCACAGCAGCGGGGAGGACGGGGCCATCCCGGGGCAGCGCACGCGAAGGCTGCTCCAGTGGTCAGGGCCAGAAGGCAGGAGGGACAGAGGCTGGAGAGCGGCAGCAGGGCCCGAGGGGCCCAAGGGCACACGGCAGCACCCGCTTTCGCCACCCTGCCCTCGAGGGGCCACCATCGAGCAGCTTGGGGCATACTCAGGCCCACGAGCCCGCGGGGTCGGAGCAAGCTGTCACCGAGAGGCCCGGCTCTGCTTTCGATGCCCACCGGGTGCCCAGGGACTCAAAGTCCCTGCTCACAGGAGCTCTGACCAGGACGGCCAGTGTTCTCCGCACAACGCCCAGCCCAGGACTTGCTGTCCCCGAAGCCGTAGCTCCCGTGCAGCGCAGGGCTGACCCGGTCCCCAGCAGGGACCGTGCTCGTGTGAGATGCACCCCACGCCACACCTAGAAACGCTGGCAGGCACCACTCCCACCTGCTCCCTGGGACAGGGCCGCCCGCCAGTGGACGCTCCCAGTCATCGAGGGTGGCTCAGCCCAGAAGGGTACCCCGGACCCTTCTGGAAGGCCTTGGGACCTTCTGAGGTGTCTCTGTGTTTACTGGAAAGCGAGGAGTCTGGCACCAGATCGCAGCAAGTCAGTGTCGCCTGGTTAATACCCGCCATGGTAATGAAGAGTAGCATGGGAGATAATTTCTGCTCATTGCCTACTCAAAATATTTTCATTTTACTGTCACATTAGGGCTTGTTTCTGGCCTCCCCTTTTTACACTGAGTACAAAATTAATGAGTTACGACTGTGTCTTGCTCCCACATGCTCACTGGTCTGACGCGGTCACCTGTGTTTGCCATGAGCTGCCTCTGCGGAAGGGATGCAGAGCTGGGCCTCAGCCGTGCCAGCACTCCCTGGCCCTGTGGCCAGGCTGCCAGGTGACCCTGAGTGCCTTGGCACCCCTCTGACAGCAGCAGTGACTGTCACCCATGTGCTCTGTGCCATTGTGTTCCAATGGCGCCTGAGCGAGGTCGTTTAACCCACGACCCAGCGCTGTCTGCCCTCAGAGGCCGCCGTGACCCCTGGAAGTTGACTAAGGCGATGACATCTGGCCTTGTCCCTCCGCCCCTCGCCTGGGGATCACGTTTTCCTAGCAGGTCGCTGGCTCCCCACCGCACATCAGAGACTTGAGGTCACTCAGCCCCATGACTTCAGATGCGAAGGGCCCTGTCCTCTCCAGGAGCCACAGGGCGGGTGGGCGGCCAGGCAGGGACACGCACGCCTCCCAGAGCACAGAGCACCTGACCCGGCTCCACTCGAGGACGCGTGTGAGGAGCAAGGAAAGCAGCAACGCAGAACCCTAAGGACGGGCCGTGCCCTAAGAAGGGCCGACCGCTGAGGGGAGCCCCCACGGCCAGGGCTCAGTCAGCAGGGAAAGCCCCGGCCCTGAGCCGTGGAGAGTTACAGCTTCGATGTGGCTTCAAGCTGTGGCACTGAAGCCTCACCTGGCATTTAGACCGAGGTTTTTCTTCCCTGTGTTCTTGTCACAAAATCGAACAGTGTTTAAGACCAAAGACCCTATTGTTCTTTATTTGTTTGGTCAAACCTGGCCTCTGTCCAGCGCTGGGGACGGCTTACGGAAGGGAGCGCACAGCCAAGGGTCATTAAATCCAAGAGAAATGGAGACACCGTGGCCGAGAACGTGGGGACGGTCAGTGCAGAGGGCCATGTGCGAACCCACGCAAGCCTGGGTGCAGAGCCGCATGGCCACGGGTGGCTCCGGGGAGGGAGTCCTCACAGCGCCAGGTCTAGGGCCCGGCCCTCCAGCCTCCCGGCCCGTCTCACGTGCTCAGGGGGGCACAGCGGGCACGGCTTCTCCTGTGGCCCTGTGCCTCTGCCCTTGCTCCCTGGTCTCACTCGGGGCCTCCCTGCAGCTCCCCTCCTGCCCTATGACCTCACTTCCTGCCTCCCACACCCTCCCTGCATGGGGGACGCACAGGGGATCCATCCTGCGTGGTTGGTCCTCGAAGCACTGGGTCCCACCAGGGGACAAGTCCACACAGTGCCCCTGGGCAAGGACACGGGCACTGGGGATGAGGCCACTGCTGGGAGCCCCTGTCCGGAGCCCAGCCTGGTGCTCAGCAGTCACAGCGCCAGGGACTCAGGACATCAAGGGGCCTGGGACGGCCAGGTGGCTTCCTTCACAGCAGCCAGGGAAAGAGTCACTTGGCAGGGACTCTGAGTGCAGAGACCGGGGCGGGAGATAGAGGAGGGATACAGGGATGATGCACAGATGGGGGACTTGTGAGAGGGCGGGTACACAGGTGGACGGAAGATGACAGGCAGCTGGTGAGGAGGGTAGATGGGGACTTACTAGACGACAGCGACAGATAACAGAGGTAGATGATGACGACAGGAGATGGATGGATGGACAGACGGCTAGGAGACAGACGATACACTGACGAC
Source organism: Heterocephalus glaber (assembly GCF_000247695.1). The sequence goes on along the minus strand of NW_004624747.1, from coordinate 27,383,147 downwards.
AGCTAGACACAGACGGTGGACCAGGGCCCAGGGAAAGCCTGCCTCCAGCCCTCTGTTCTCCGTGCTATTGGTTGTGTTGTTGTAGTCTTTTGTCTTCTATACTTTTCTCAAAAAGGCAGAATAGGGGCGGGGATTTAGCTCAGTGGTTCCACTGCCTGGCTCGCAAACGTAATGTCCCGAGTTTGATCCCCAGTACCAAAAAAAGAACAAAAAAGGCAGAATGTTGAGATGAGAAGGGACCACGGGCCTCAGGTGTCAGGGACAGCAGGAGGAAGGGCAGCGGGAGGGCACCAGGCGGTTCCGGGGTCTTCGCTGGTGATCTGGTGGCACAGCCCCGCCCGCAGCAGGGGCCCGCGTCACCCTGGGAAGCCAGTGGGACCGCCGTTTGGGCACCGGCCCCGCTTGGTGCCTCTGTAGCCCCCGCGTGTCTGCCCCAGTCCCAGTACAGGCTGAAGAGCGGAGCCAGCATCGAGCTGCCCAGGACCCTCAGCGTGGGCAGACAGGAAACGCTGCGCTAGGAGCCAGGCTTTCACCTCGGCGCCTCTGGCGATTTGCCAGCTCTACACAGGGCCGGGAGTCCCTGAGCCAGCGAGCGGACAATGGGCCACCCACTGCGGCCATTCCAGGCCCAGGTCCAGGCTGGACACGCCTGGACACGCGTGCCCACGTGTGCCCGCGCCTGCCCCCTCCCCGCCCGAGTCCCAGGGAGGGTCCCAGGCCTTGGGCACAGAGGGGCTGAGGCTCCCAACAGCAGCCCTGGTGTCACAGGCGGCCCTGGGCTGAGGTCCGCAGTGAGGAGGAAGGGGCGGGACATCCCTGGACGGGGCCCTGAGTGCGTCCACGTGGAGGAGGCTCTGGGACGCTCTGAGACGCTCTGAGACAGGAGGGCTGGTCTGGGACTCGGCTCTGCTCTGTCCCCGCAGTGAGCCTGGCGGGGTGTCCTCCGCCGGGAGCCGGAGCCTCTGAGGCTGGCGTGGCGTCTCCTCCCAGAGAGCTCGGCCCCCAGGCTGCAGCAGGAAAAACGGCCCTCGCAGCCTCGAGCACTGGGTTGGCTGGGCAGCAAGACCAGAGCGGTTCCACCCTCGACCCCAGAGGATCACAGGAAGCCACGGGCATGTCTGATAAGGCACTCATCAGACAGGAAGAGTGGGCCCCAGAGCCCCAAGGTCCCTGCTGAGAGCAGCTGACCCGGGGGGCTGACACAGCACAGAGTCCCGGGCCTCGGGCTGATGGGCACTGCGCCCGGCTGGCCTCAGGTGGCCTGTGCAGGGGTGGCCACTCACTGGCCGGCATCCACTCTGAGCGAGCAGCATCTGGCCTGCCACATGTTCTGCAGTGTCCAGTCCTGCTCTCCCCCACACTGCATGGCCTGCTGAGCTGTCACCAAGGGCCAGCAAGGGGCCACCTGGCAGCCGGAGACGAGAGAGTCTCGCTCCCAAGGCCAGGAAGGGCAGCCTTGCCTATCCCGAGCCCTGCTGAGCATATGCCAGGCTGACGGGAGCCCTTAGCCAGGGGTGCAGCAGAGGAGGGTCCCGCAGCGCCCACCAAAGTGGTATGGCCTGTCCCCCATGGCGGGTGCCGGGCTGTCTGCCCAGGAGATGCAGAGACCGTGCAGGGTCTCCCACCGCGACCAGGTGTCCAGGCCCACTGGAAATCGATTCCCCTGCTGAGAGCTGGGGTCATCTCAACCAAAGGGGCGAGGGAATCAGCAACACGGGCACTGCCTGACAAGGGCAGGTGGAGGGTAACCTGCTTCAGTGTGACCTTCGGTCCCCACAGGCTCTCGTGGCAAAGCCTGGGCCCCAGCGCAGAGTGGGCAAAAGCTCTGACCCCATCGGCGGGTCCACCAGGGTGTGAAGATCCACTCTTGGAGCTAGGACTTGGTGAGGGAGGAGGTCACTGCACAAGATGCCTCATGTCCCTCTCCTTCTCTCTCTGACCCCCAGCTGCTTCCTGGATACGAGGAGGCGAGCGGCTCGCTGCCCATGAGCCCTGCCACGGTGCTGGGTGTCCCCACGGGCCACAGCCAGGGAGCCATGGACTCTGAGCTTGGGAGCCCAAATGCGTGTCATGGTTTAGAACTAAAATGTCCCCAAGCTTCGCACACTCCCAGGCCGAGCCTTTGGAAGGTGATGGAGTCATGGGGTTCACAGCTGACTGCTGCTAGGAGGTGAGGTGTGACCACAGGGTTGAGACCGGAGGTTTCTCTCCCTCCTCACCCCTCCTTTCTCTCTCTGCTTCCTGTCCACCACGCGGTGAGCAGCTCTCTCCGCAGGCCCCTCTGCCAGAACCCCTGCCTTGGAGCCAGCTGACCATGGACTGAACCTCCATATACTGTGAGCCAAAATAAACCTCTCTTCCTTCAGGTGTGGGGGCGGCCAGGTATGGTGTCCCAGCAACAAGAGAGTGACTAAAACAATACACCTCTTGTCTTTTAAACTGTTTCTGTCAAGTACCTGATGTTGTAACAGGAACCCAAGCAGGACTTTTAAAGCAGCCATCATATGAATGCTTACACCACCAACCACAAACACGCTCAGAATAAATGAAAAGTAGAGTCCTGGCAAAGAAATAAAGATACAAAGAGAATGAAATGGAAATTTCACATGTGAAAAACACAAAGCTGAAATAAAAATTGCAATGAATAGGATCAAGGCAAAATAGATCACAGGAAAGAACAGCTGGAAGAAGAGTAATCTGAAGAAGAAAACAAGAGAAACTACGCAATCTGAACAAAACACACAAAAAAGTTAACAGAACCTTGGGGACCTGTGGGACAATAACAAAAGACCTAACGTCCATGTCATCAAACCCCATAAGGCTGAGAGAATATTCCAAGAAATGATGACTGGGATTCCTCAAATTTGGCAACACACAAACATGCAGGCTCAAGAAGCTGAGTAAACCCTGAACCATGCCAGAAAGTCATCATCGGACCGCTGAGAACTGGAAAGAAAGAAAACAGATCTTGGAAGGGCTAGCAGAACAGCCCTGTCCTTAGGGTGGCGCCCACTGGAGCGCTGGGTTCCCCCTCACAGCTGCCAGGACACTGGAGGGGCATGAGGTCCAGAGCTGCCCTCAGCCCTGACCCCTGTGGAGTGGGTGTCTGTGAGGAGGCAGAGGGCCTGGGACAGTGGAGACGGCCAAGCCAGCAGGCCCGCCACAGCGCAGCATCTCAGTCACACTTGGGGACAGGAAGGCAACGAGATGCAGCAACAGGCGGCATGGGGTGTGAGGGAAGACCAGGTACGTCCTGCAAACATGCATGCTGCGACTTCCTCAGTGACTCCAGCCCAGCTGATGCCCACTGGCCGCAAGACACCTGCCAACACCAGGCCTGGTGGCGCACACCTGAAATCCCAGCACTCAGGAAACTGAGTCAGGCGGATCTCGTGAGTTCAAGACCACCCTGGGCTACACAGCAAGACCCTATCTCAAAAGTAAACAAAACAACAACAACAAAAATGCCTGCTGAGGCTGAGCAGCTGACTGAGCCGGCCAAGCCCTAGGGACCCCATGGGCCCAGGACCCTCCTGCCCTCCCTACAATCCAGAAGCAGGTACATTGCGTGGGCGCGGACCCTGAGCTCCCCAGGGGGATGTGAAATACAGAACCCCGGCCTGCCCATGCATAACCTGAGTCTCACTCGCCCACAGAGCGTGGTCCCTGAAAACACGACCAGAACACACTCAGAGCATTGACCTCTGAAGTCATCAAATTCCAGGATCCAGGAAGTCACTGTCTACCTGCAGATCTCTCTTTCCTCACACAGGTACAAAAGTAAGAGGGCTGAGAAGGAAGAGCAGGTGAACAAGAAAGAGGCCCGCCAGGCACTGTGGTCAGGAAGACAGGCCATGAGGAGGAGGCGGAGGAGGCGGAGGCGGAGGAGAGAAAAGGGGCGGACCTGCAGGCCCACGCCAGCCTCGCCACACGGCCTCAACGGCGTCCCACAAAAGTCTCCTTCACCCAGGGCCTCAGGCCGCAGCTCTTCTGGGAATGGGGCCTCTGGGGAAGCCATCGAAGCCACGTCTGAGAGGAGAGCTGGACTGGGACAGGCCCTGAGTCTCCCCTTACCCGGGAAAGGCACGCAGACAGGAGTCCGGGCAGCCGGGGGAGGCCTCAGGGAGAGATCGGAGCTGGCAGAGTCCTCGGAGCCCCCAGAGAGCCAAGCTACCCTCACTTCGCCCTCAGCCTCCGGACAGTGAGTCTGGGTCCCTGCTGCGCAGAGGCGAAGGCCGTGGTCATTTGTCAGGGCAGCACCAGGACACGGTGCTGCCCGCATGGCCCTGCCATTTCCCGGCCCTTGGCCAGTCCCCTCCTGAGCCCTCTCGGCCCCGATGGTGATGCCCAGCCCAGGCCAGCTCCCTGGAAGCCTCCTCCAAGCACCAGCAGGGGCGAGCGGGAGTCACATGTGGCCTTCAGACCTGTCCCCACAGTGGTGCCACGCAACATCACCCACGGTGGCCTGCTGTACCTCAGACTCGTCCACGCCCACATCCACGCTGCGGCCCACGCCTGTCCCTTGCCACTCACTGTCACTGTAAGCCTGGTGCGTGGGACCACAATAGCTGGTACCGATCTGTTCCGGCCACGGGCAGCGGCGAGCCCCAGACCCTTGCACTCAAGAGCGCCCGTGGCTGTGGGATGCTGGCCCCTGGGTGCTCCCGGGGATCCCACGGCCTTCTCCTCCACCCGGCTGGGCACGCTTCCCCCCAAAGCCAGGTGTCATGTGAGGGCTGGCCCTGAGCTCCCGGGCTGCCCACCAATTCGGCAGCCACCCACTCCAGGTTGCCGGCTCTGCTCCTTGAGCTCTCTCTGGATTATTCTTCCTCCCAGATGCGCCTTGCTCTGGGATATCTGTGTCATAAATTATTTTCCCAAGATGAGGGTTAGTGTTTCTCCATGGTGCACCTCCAGCCTCATTCTCTTCCGTATACAAGAAGAGAAAAGAGCGAAGCCTAAACCCCGGCCTCAGCACCGGCCTGCTGGGCTCTCCTGCTGGTCCCCACCCCAGTGCTGGGGGGCAGGGCTCCCACCCGGCCGGCCTGGCCTCGGAGAGCTCCTTATTAGGGTGGAGGCGCAGCCATGCCCAGATCCATCATCCCAGTCACCCTAGTTCCCAGTGCCAGGACTGGGGATCCTGCCCAGAGCCGAGAAGCCTTCTCCCTGGTCATAAATGAGAGCGAAACCCCACCACGTCCAAGCAGCTGCGCTCTGCATTACAACCAGAATAAAAGAGCTCGGGCTCTGTGCCTGCCGAATCCTCAGCGGAGGGGAAGACAGCCCTGTCCCACCTCCGCCTGCAGCACTGCGAGTACGGATAACCAGGAGTTCTGATTACAGGTGCGCCAGGAGTGCATCACAGTCCCGAGGAGTGCCCTCCTGCTCCTGCGGAAACGTGAATTCTGTTGGCCAGCACAAACCACGTCTGTGGTCTTGCGTGCTCTGACGCACCACATTGGAGAGAAGCCTGGCTCCCAGAGGGAAGGGCAGGCCAAAGAGAAAAGAAACCAGGTCGGCCAGCCCCAGTCTGGGCTGGAGACCTGCGGCTGCCACGGGGTCTGCAGGGGGCCCTCTGTCACCACTTCCACCTGCTGTTCCTCTGTGTGAGTTCATGAAGAAAGCATTGAGTGCCCAGCCTTCCCCTGGTGTGCGCCTCATCTCGCTCACAAACATGCTCCTTCTCCTAAGTTAATAAGCATGCACAGCTTGGCTCCAGACATCCCCTCTCTCCCCGTAGCAGAAGGATAACTTTTAAAAGAAAAGTCCTGCTTCACACACAGATGCAATGAACACATGCCAAAAATACGAGGTGTGCTCGCAACTATGGTAAGTGTGTAAATAAAGCAGGCCATCAATAAAACATGCCACCTGTGCCCTGCCCAGGCTCACATCACACAGCTCACCTGTCGTTCCCGGCAATGTGTATTTTACTGTAGTAAGTTCTTTATTTGAATGTTCACTGTATCTTTTGATCATTTTTGGATTAACTCATTAATTAAGGGAACTGATGAGATATTACTTCCCTTCAAGGAAAAGCCGAGGAATTGCACACTCGTGAGGCTGGCATGAGTGCCGAAATAAATTTGCCTAATTGGTGCAAAACTGGCAAAATTCATCAGCATCCACAGGGAGGAAATCAATGGAGTCTCGCCAGACAGAATTTACCTTTCAGAGGAAAGAACCTAAGGACATGCAAGGTGTGGGGGGGCTTGGGGCAGCACAAAGATGCGGAAAGGAAGACAGAGCCCGGGAATCGGGTCTCCAGGGCCGTCGAGCTCTCACAGGAAGTCTCGGCAGGCTTTCTGGTTCTGTCCACAGTCACCACAGAGTTTCTCTCCATAAATAAATTTCTCTAAGAACTAAATAAACTTAAATAAAAGACACAGACAGGTTCAAAAACTAAAATTTTTGTGCAGCATAAATGGAAAAGGAGCATGAAGTAATGAGGGAGTTGAGACACGGGTAGAGTAACAGAGCCAGGTCCTCCCTCCAGAGCCAGCACCTGAGGCCACCTCGAGGATCAGCACCAGGCACCCAGGTCAGGCCAGGCCTGAGAGCCACCAGGGCAGAGCTCCCTGCCCGACTCTCGGCAGAGGGCATTTCCAGGCCAGGCTGGAGGAGGGAACCCCGAAGAACCAGCAAAGTGCCTGGAGCCAGCACTAGAGGGACTCTTGCCAGAGAGGGAGCCCCGAAACTCAGTGGTTCAGACACAGAGACCATCTGAGTGTGCATGGAGGACACTACTGCTGGTCAGGAAAGAAAGGACAGAAAGGACACAGGCCCTGCTGGGAGTGCACGCGTCCTGGCGGCCCAGAACCTGCAGATTCCTAGAGCGACTGTGGCCTGCTCCAAGGGCTCTGCTGGAGGCTTAGCCGAGAGACGAGTGAGCCCACTCAGTGCCGCTGCAGAGGTCAGGAAGTAACTGGTCAGCAGAGACAGAGCAGGACACGGAGGGGCCTGGGCACCCAGGAAACAGGACGCGGACCTGTTGGTGGGCTCCACCACAGCACTGGCTTGCGGTCCACACCATGCGTGCTGTCAATGTCCGCAGTTGGCTTTTTACAACTATTCCTCAGATAAATCTGTCTTGGGGTTGTGGAGAAGTGCAGGAGCAGCAGCCTGGCCGGCAGGTGGTCTCAGGAGTAGCACCAGGACCCCAGGAGGCTGAGCCAGGAAACGCACATAATCGCCTTGGGGACCGGGACTGCACCTCAAAGCTTCAACAAGAGCCTTCCACACCAACCTGACTGTAAAGCCCCAAGTCTGCGGCACTGGGGGCAGCTGGAGAGCTGCAGAGCCATGTGAAAATCAGCACACCAGGGTTTCCCGCCCTCTGACCCAGCCTCCCATTCCCCAAGTCAGATCCAGAGCTGGAGCTTTAGTTTGTGTGAAGCCAAACCTGCCTCGCAGAACCAGGAACACCAGCCTTGCTGCCTTGGCCGTTCCCGGAATATGTCCCTGGGACCAGCTATGCTCTAGTTTACTCACCTTAATCGCCACTGTAGAAGGTCTAAAATTCGAAAAACAGCCCTATTCATGGAGCTGCTGTGGGGTCACAGCCAATTGCTTCAATGCCAATCACCTGTCATTCTCAGGGCTCGAAAACCATGCCAGGTCGTTCCCAAGGCGCAGCGCTTGCTCTGAAGAGATGCGCGCCTCCCCGGCTTGGCAGAGCACGTCCTCCCAGCAAGCGGCCTGGAGCACAGCAGGCCTTGGAGGAAGTGAGGGTTTGCCCTGTGATGGCCCAGATGCAGAGTGGCAGAGAGCGTGCCCAGGCGTGGTGGGAGAGCCTGGCACCACTGCACTGCGGGGGGGGGCCCTGTCCTCTCCGCAGAGCCGTGGGTTCAAACCCGTGCACATCTGAGCTGCTGCACAGCTGAGCAGGAGCAGCAGGACAGGGCGGTTCAGGATCCACACAGGCCGTGCACCCCCAGCCAGCTGCAGGTGGGCTGGAAGGGAACGCACTCCCTGGGGAGCAGGAGCACTCAGCAGGGCCTCGGGCCACCACCCACCGTGCCGTCCACTGCCCACTCCCGAGGGGAAACTGCTGACCCAGTCTGACCCTCATCCTCAGCGCCCCACTCGGCCCTCGCGGGGCACCAATCCAGCATGCCAGTGACAGGTGCACACGGGTCCTCGGAGGTGCAGCCACAGGAGGCCTGCCGGGCTTGGGAGGACCCCAGACAGATGGCTCTCGGTGGGGACCAGGCACTTCCGGCTTGTCCCTGTAGGAGTCTTAGCTCAACACCGAGTTATTCCAACAACCCACCCTCTCCTGGGAGGCAGTCGTTCTGGGTGTGTCCCACAGCTCCAGGGCTCTCTGTCCCCAACACCCGGCCACATGTCATGCCACGGTGACCCCAGGATCGAGCCAGGTCAAGGGAGGGGCAGCCGACCTCAGCCAGGCAGGACTTGGAGCCCTGCTCATTCGTGGGCACCCACGGGAGGTCCAACAGTGACTCCAGCTGGCCCTGAACCCTCTGTGGGTCTGGGCCAGGGCTGGACCCTTAGGATCTGGCTGACCCTGCTCATCCTCTTCGGAGAGGCGGGCACAGCAGCCTGGCCCAGTCTTCACAGCCACAGGGGAGCTGGCTGGGGCGTGGGGACACGGAGGATGCATGTGGCCCTGCCCCTTCAGTAGGCGGGTCCTCCGGCCCAGCCTCTGCCCCCTCGAAGTGCCCTTGTGGGGCCCAGGAAGTTCCAGCCAAGGAGAGAACAAGGCTGCCTGCCTGTGGTCCTGAGGGGTAAGGGGCAGAGGAGGAGCAGGGCCGGGCGGGCAGAGGAATCAGACGAAGCTCGGCCCTCAGCGCACGCCACCGCAGCCTGTCACTGGCACGGTGAGTCGGGGCGCTGGCTGCTGGCCACTAGGCCGACAGACACGAGCTCGGCGCCTTGCACAGCCAGGATAAAAGCCACGGCGGAAAGGGCGGAAGTGTCTACTGCGGCCACAGCAGAGGCCCACAGCGGCGGCGGGCCAGCAGTCATTGGCCTCAGTGTGTCCTTTTTGAAGGTGAACCCAGGGCCTTCACACTGAGCCACGCCCCAGCCCTTTTTATTCATTTACGTATTTAGTTTTGAGGCGGGGTCTCACTAAACTGCCCGGGCTGGACTCAAATGTACGATCCTCCTGCCTCAGCCTCCCGGGGTGCTGGGACTATAGGTGTGCACCACCAGCTGAATTTAGTGTATTCTTAAGACCCAAGTAAGTTTTGCCTTTGTTTAGCAAATGAGCAAGGAGACTTAGTCACGCACAACTCGGCCCTGCGTGAGTGTGGGTGTGAGTAACCCTAACACCCCCGCGCTGCCCTTTCAGAAATGTGAAAAATAATTACCGGGACGATGCGGCCCCATCTACATTACTTTCTGACTCCGTGGTGAGCGCAGGCATTAACAGGTCTGTGGGGAAGTCGGTGACTTCCATTAGCATAGTTCTAACACGGTTTCTCGGGAAATAACAACGCGCCACACTATTTAAGGGATTGGCTGCTGCAGCCTTTCCGTTTTCCAGGCTTAGAACAACAGCTGCACTCCCGCGTGGCCAGCTGCTAACCGCACCGCGTCCGGCCTGGAAGCCAAGTCCCTCGAGGGGCATTTCGCATCCGGAGGCCGAGCTGGGACAAATGTCTGCACTCACGAAACGGGGCACCCAGGGGAGCTCCATACCGAGCCCTGCTCCCCGCCAGCAACCTGCAGAGCGCCTCGCCTTCTGAGCTCTGCGTCCTCTGCTCAAAGCGGCTACTGTGCGCAAGTGCAAAGGCACAGGGAACTGGCAGTGCGGGGGAAGACAGCAGGCCCAGGGACGTGGAGCACGCAGGTGCCCCATGCAGCAGGGCACAGTGTGGTGACCCCACCCAGCCAGGAGCCCAGGAAGCCCTGGGAGAGAGCAGGATGGAGAAGGGGCAGGGCTCCTGGTAGAGGGCACAGGTGTAAAGGCCCTGGGGTCGGGACAGAGTGGAGGGGACAAGAACAGGATGAGAGCTGTCCATGCCAGCTCTGGGGCACCGAGAGGGGAGGCGTCGCAGCAGGGGAGGAAGAGGCCAGACCTGCCTCTGACCAGGATGCTCGTGGTGACAGTCTAGGTCCGGTGACGGCGAGCCTTTTAGAGCGTTCAGTGATAACAAACAGCTGGCTCTGACACGCATGCCACAGGTTCGCCACCACGGGTCCAGGGAGACTTGGGGTGTGGCTCTGGGTGCTGCGTGTGGACGGGACATGGACGTGGACGTGGCAAAGCTGAAGGGTCAGCAGGGAGGCTGCCACTGTCCTAGCCCCGAGAAGAGGCTGGGCCTCACAGCCACCCTCCAGGGCTGGCCCCGCACGGGAAGCTGGGACACAGCCCCTGAGGAGGCCCCACTGCCCTCAGGGAGCCCCAGAGCCGACTTCCTCCAGGAAGCCAGCGCCGCCCCACCCTGGCCCAGCCATCCTGCTGTGCAGTCAGCCGTGCTGTGGCCACAGACCCCGGAAGAGCTGTCTCCTCCAGGCAGGCGTGCACAGGACGTGAGGAGCCTTTCCGGGTTGTCGGCCTCATATCACCAGCACATAGTGCCTCGCCCACCCTGCCACCGCCACCTGTTCCCGGGAGGGGCAGCAACAGTCTACGAGCGGCCTCTGTGGGCTCCTTGTGACCCCCTGTGCCCCTGCCACGTGAGGCCCAGCCCCGCCAGAGGTCACCACCTCACCCCAAACCCGAGACTCTTCACTGGCAAAGGGCTTCTCCTGTGCAATGAATCTGGGGCTTGGGGGCACCCGAGCCCAGGGAGGGGGTGGAGCAGAGAGAAGGGCACCTGGGGATGGATAGCTGCTGCTGACGACTGATCTGCAGACAGAGGGTTCGGGGCCTAGAAGCTGGAGAGGCAGCGAAACAGTCCTGCTCCGAGCCTCCGAAGGGAGCTCGGCTCTGAGCACGTGGGTCGCAGCCTGCAGGGCTCTAAGGGCTCCGTGTTTTCACAGCAGCTGCGTTTGTGGACCTGTTAGGGCCGCCAGAGAGGCAGCTCACCCGACAGCAAATGCCTGGGGCATCTGACCATGGAAAAGGATTTAACTTGCACAAAATAAAAATGAGCCTGGTGAATGGTGACAGGCAATGAGCTGGTGTCCACGACGGGCAGAGCTCTTAGACGTCAGTAAGGAAACGCACACTCCCTCCATGCAATCAGAAAGACAGCGCGTGACACTGTGATGAGAAGAGAAGCGAGTGCAGATGGCCGATTCCCTGGGAAAAGATGTCCAGCAATCAAAGTAACACAAACAAAAATAACAGCCAGATGTGGCTTTTTGTGTGTCAGAGTTTCGAACAATATAGGAAATAGGTGCTAACGAGCCACACCAGGACGCCCTCGATTGCAGCAGTTGTTCTGAAGGGTAGCTCCAAGCTGCATATCAAACTGTAAAATACGGATTCACCAGAAGTGGCCGAGGCGCTGGAGGAGCAAGGCAGGAGGGTGTGCAAGGGCAGATCCTGGGCCTTGGCACAGAGCCACCAGGTACAGGGACTCGAGTGCAGTCCCAGAGACAGCCGCGGAGAAAGGTCGCTCGATTTGCAATGTGTGAGCCGAAGGTTCATCCTGCCAACAAGTGGTGCCGGGTAAATGGGATCTGAGTGAGGGAAAGGCTAAATCTTGACCCTGACTTTGACGCACACAGACAATTGGACAAGGGCCATAGATCTAGATGGCAAAGGAAGCAATAAATGCTGTGGGTCACATGCGGGGCTCCTTGCGGCCTTGGGTCAGGCGAAATTCCTCAACCGGAACACAGAGGGCACTAAACTTCAGAGAAGAGCTTCACAAACTGGGTTTCATTAGAATTTAAAACTGCTATTCATCAGCAGACACCAAGAAAGCAAAAGGTCGGACCCAGTCCAGGAAGGGACTTGCAACACATACCCTCCACAAATGACTCACAGCCGAATGTGGAGAACGCCTAAAAATCAATCAGGAAAAGCAGCAGCAGGCACATTTAAAAAGAAAGCATACCCGGATCCCCAGTAACACCTGAACAGCCACCTACTTCAGGCAAAAGCAAATGACAGGCGGGTAAGGAAAGCTGGCCGGGGGGCTGTGCTTTGACAGAGAAGTGCCAAGCGCTGGCAGCAGGGACTGTCCTGCCGCAGCGGGGAGGGGCGGCACCTGCCCGGGAAGAACCATTCTGTGTGATCCGTCACTGATGGACACATCAGCTGTGACCCGGCATCTCCCCATGGAAATGCATGCTGGTCTGAAAAAGCCGGCCCTGGGGAGGCCACAGAGCTGCCACACGGCCCAGCCTTGTCTGGCCTGTGCGCGCTGCTGACTGTCGAGACCGGCTGCCTGGCAGGGTGGCCCGAGGGCCGGGCAGACTGCCCTGGGAGGATGCTGCATGCACTTCCACAGTGCCAATGCGACATGGTGACCTGCCACTCGGCGACGGACCGCGGAGCAGCGCGCCTCAGTCCTCCGACCACACCTGCAGTTCCCAGGCTCCCTCTGTGAGGAAGTAAACATGGATCTGGCCCAAACATCGAAACCAATCTAAGGCCAGGGTTGAAGCGCAAGCGTGAACCAGACACCTCTATTTCTAGCAAGTTCTGCCAGAGAGTGCTGAGCGGGCTCACAAAGGCTCCTTACGGTGCTGCACGTGGCCCTGAGGACTCAGAACACACTGGCCCAAACAGCAGGACTCAACCACCTGGACTGCGACACAGCCTTGAGGATGAGTACAGGTGCAGGTGCAGGCGCCAGGGTACCCCTCAGACACCCCAGCACAAGCCCGCAGGAATCTCTAGACTGGTGCGGGTTCTGGGAATGTCACCTATGTGCGTGTGTGCACATGTGTGCATGTATGTGCATGCGTGTCCATGTCAATAGCCATGTCCATCGGTACAGCAGTCTGCAGAGCAGGGACACCTGGGCACCAAAGAATGACCACAGCAAGAGAAGGAAACTGCATCCACATAGACCATGTCCCTGCCCACTTCAGATCCTGGAGAAACCCCAGTGGAAGCTGCAGCCCTGCCGCAAGAGAAACCCATCCACCTGCTTGCATCTCCTCGAACCTGCTCCTGAGAATTCCAACCTGGGATCACGCTCAACGGGGTGAACCAGACTCAACCGGGTACCACAGGGCAGCCAGGCCATGCACAGCTGTGAGGGATAGAGGCCAGGTGCTGGTCAGACCTCCCTGTGCCATCTCCTCTGCCACCTGAGGGCCCAGCAAGGGCTCAGCACGCTCAGTGGGGGCCCGGGTACAGCGGTCTGTCCCTACATCCAGGGCCTCGGTGGCTTTGGCCCCTTTTGTCCCCAGGATCCACTGGGCCATCCTCCCGCCTCATCCTGGCTGAAACCTTGTCCCCATGCTCAACCTCGGCACTGTGCTGGCCTCGTTGGGGCCAGGAAAACAGATGCATGGGTGCCCCGGCCATGAGTGGGCCTCTGCACACTGCCCCACAGCAAGAGCGTCACACAGGATGGTCCCGCCTCTCACACAGCAGCCAGCGCCCAGAGCCAGAGCCGGACAGGGCAGCAGGGGCACACAGGTGACCTTCCCAGGAGAAACCTCCGAGCCTGGAGGATGCCTGGCTACGATACGCTCTGATTACCACGCTCTCTGGCGTGACACATTCCCTCTGCCTCTCTCCGAGACAGATTTCTATTCAAGCACTTGCTTTGTTAAAAATAGCTACAGTAACCAATCATTAAAGCAGGAACTGCATTTCAGTCCACCCTTTCTTTTTCTCTGGTTTTCAAATTGGCACCTTGCACTTCACAGAAGACAGAAGTGTATCTTCGACCTGGCTTCCACCATCGCGAGGCTGCGGCGGGCAGGGAGAGGCAGCAGCTCCCAGCGCTGGCGGCCAGCTCACACCCTGCTGGAGGCTCCGGCCGGAGGCACTGCCCAGGCCCCCGGAGTCCTCTACACAGGACGCCTGGGGACCACAACACGCACGGCAGCGTGGGGTCAGGACTGCCGCTGCTTCCAGCCTCTCAGACGCCTGGGGCTCGAGTGCCCCCAGGAGCCGCCGGGACCTCCTTCCATGCGAGCAAGGGAGCCACCAGCACCCATGCCCGGCTCCCCCTCTCTGCTGGCCTCCACCCCAAGCACCCTACATAGCATCTGCCTGCTGCACCGCTTCCTGCCCGCGCTTCCCGGGTGCGGACGCCTCTGGCAGATGCTGCAGCTGTGCTGCTCCCCAGCCACCCCTCTCATCGCCCCCCAGAGCCCCAGCGGCATGGACTTCAGTCGGCAGTGCCCACGTCACTGCTTCGGAAACGATCTGCATGCACGCACGCAGGCACACGCATGCATGCATGCACAGGCGCGAGGGTCACAGGAGAGTGGGGAAGGCCTGGCTGGGGCCGAGCTCTGCCGCCCACTGAGGAGCTGTGTTCTCTGCTCACTTTGGTGTGCTGCACACGAGGGGCGGGACGGGTGAGCTGCAGACAGGTGCACACACCTTCCAGAGCGCCCGGGGGGCCCAGGGAGGGGCCTGAGCCCGGGAACCACTGGGGCGCCACAGGTGGAGAGGGCGGGACAGACCTGCTGCGAGCCTCTCGGCTAGAGGACCTGGGCTGGCGCAGCTCGACCCCCACCCCAGGAGCCACGGACTGGAGCAGAGCGATGCGCATCCTCAGCACCACAGGGCAAAGGCGGAGGATCAGGTCGGGCACGAGGGTAGCACGGAGGGCAGGAGCCACGCCTCGCAGGACGTCACTGCCGCCCTGGGAGCCCCGCTAGCACCAGAAGATCAGGGCTCCTCGGCGTCTCGCGGACACCTGCCAGTGCCCTCTGCGCACACCGGGGGTCACACCAACTCACCAGGCTGTGTCTGAGCTGCACGGTGACCAGGGGGGACCCCGAGAGGTTCCGGGAGAGCGCAGGCGGGGGCCGCACCTCCAGCGAGATGAGGGGGCTGGCGGTGGACAGCAGGCCGTCTCTGCAGCTGGCCAGCATGGGAATCCTGGGGAGAGGGGCCTGGTCACACGCCTCGTCTGGCAGCTGTGGCCTTTGCTGCCTTCTGAACCCCTTTTGTGAGGACGCAGTGGCCCGTAGGTCCTGGTGTGGGGCGTGGGCTGCCTCAGTCCCCTCCAGGGGAGCCCTACCCAGGGTGCAGCCTCGTCCAGGTCAGAGCCCAGCCACCCCAGAGAGGGCGAGAGGCTCAGGAAGGACGCTGGACAGAGGCTCCTCCCCGGGCTGGATGCCTGCCCTGGAGGACAAAGCCCAGGGAGCAGCTACCATCAGTGGGGAGGGGCTGGCTGGGGAGGGCCTCCCCTGAGGGGTGGCCTGGAGATGGAGCTAGCAATGGACGCTGGATCAAGCTGCTCCTGAAGCTGAATGCCTGGGGAGCTGTCCTGGGGAGCTGTATGCGACCCAGTAAGGCCCCCTGTGCTTCCCACCAAGGCATATGCCCACAGAGCCGCCCCTGGAGCCATGTCGGGGCCCTGGGCGTGGCTGGCACCCTGTCCCTCCCTCTGCTGGCCTTTCCCAGCAACCAGATCCGAACATCGTGTCTGTCACCTATGATTTCCCGTGCCCGTGAATGACGGTCACAGGTCACCCTGACCATTCTGCCTGACAACGTCACTGTCCCCAACACCGACACAACCCGCCAGGAGAAAGGTGCAAATTTAAAAATGAAGAGGCAGCCTGGCTCCGGGGCTGCACTTCCCAACCCCTCGTTCGATGGCCCAGGATGGTGTGGGGCTCAGGCCCCACAGGGCGTGGGACACTGCGGGGCTCAGAGCTGTGGGCCCAGACAGCCCTGCCCTTGAGGACGCCGAGTGCGGCCAGCGTGACCGTCATAGCAGCTGTATGTCCCAAGCACCCACTTGGACCCGAGGACCGGGATGTGGAGCCCTCTGGCTGAGGGGAAGGCCTGTGAGAATGCAGGGCTCAGACGGCCCAGGTGCAGGGCACTGCACTCTTGGGTCCCCGAAAACAGGCCAGGAGCATCCTCGGGAATGAGGGCCATGACGCTGGCCGCAGCACAGTGGTCACTGCAGCTGGCAGCCCTAAAACAGACTCCACGGCCTCTCTAGGGTCCTTCCTGCATCACCTAGTCAGGCGCCACCTCCCTGGGATGAGCTGGGGATGGCGCCCAGGGCCCGGCAGTGCTAGGCAGATGCTCCCCCACGGAGCTGCACACTGCCCTGGCACCTGGGTCCTTCCCTGCCTGTCCGTGTCCTCCAGCTCCTCCACACACAGCTCCTCCACTGACCCAGCTCTGGCAAGGGCCAAGCGCACGAATGCATGAGGGAAGGAACAGATCCACCCACAGACAGACGGTGCTGTCTTCCCATTCTGCAGATGTGAAAACTGAGGCTCAGAGAGGTTAAGTCATGGGTCAAGGTCACACAGGGGCTCCGAAGCCCCCTCCCCAGGCTGTGCTGACCCCTCTCTGCAGTGAGTGCAGGCTGGACGGCGAGGCCCCAGTGCCGTGTGACGGCCAGGGGAGGGGTCCCTGAGACTGGCTGCCCGGGCACTGCCGCCTCGCCTCCGCCCCAAGACCCATGAACTCACGTGGTGCTGGCCAGGGGGATGTTGCCCACGTACTGGTGCACCGAGTGGTAGAGGAGGCCCACGATGGTGGTCCAGGCTGGAGACAGAGCAGAGGGGGACGCTGTCAACACCCAGAGTGAGCAGGAGGAGCCAGAGGTCCTGCCTGGGGGACCCCCACTCCTCGGCAGCCTGAGCAGACCACGCCTTCCTGGAGCCATGGCCCGAAGCCCCGCCAGAGGCCACCAGAGCCCTGGGCCCTGTACCAAGGGCAGGCGGGCAGTGGGGCGGAGAGGTCTCCGGCTGGGCAGGTGCAGACACCAGGCCTGGAGGAGGCACAGGCTGAGAGTCTCTGGATGACCTCAGTCAGTCCCTGTGGCTCCCGTGCGTGTGTCGGGACTTGGCTTGGACTTGCAGGTAGAGGCAGGCCCTGGACAAAGCCCTTGCCCAGCACGGCCGTCCTGACACGCGCAGTCACATGTGGCCAGGCTCACGCGAGTGTGGATTTCTCCCGGTGGGTGGCTGTGTGGAGCAGCACTGGGGTTCACCTGGGCTTGGAGAACAGCCCTCGGGGCCTCTGGTCAGCCATGCCACTCACCTTGGCCACGAAGGGCCTCACCGGGAATCTTGATGTAGCTGTCCCCATGGGCAGGGAACCGGTAGTGCGCCGCACTCAGGGTCCCCGGGGTGAGCCTGGCCAAGGAGAAGTCTACAGGGGACAGAGGGAGTGGTCAGCTCAGCAGGCACCAACCCCCCTCTCCAACCACACAGGCCTGGCTGAGCGCCTCTGGGAGTGAGGCCTGGAGACAGCACACGGGCCGGGAAGCAACGCCCAGAGCTCCGTGAGCCCGTACTCCCGCCCTAGGTGAGGGCTGTGCCCGTCCGCTGCCCGACCTCACCCTGCACCCGCCCAGCCAGGGCATGAAGACCCCAGTCTGCCGCTGTTGCTCTGAACATGCGGGGACCGTAGGAGACCCGGAAAAATGACATCCTATGCCAGCAGGTACGCCTGACATGGAGGTGGCAGTGGGCGGCCACACTGGCACCGAGACAGCCCCTGCAGGTAGCTGAGCTTCTGGCTGGGCCGCTTCGACCCAGGACAGACCCCACACATCTGCCTCCTGGGACTGGGACGCTTGTACCCTGGCAGTGCCAGTGCCCGACTCTAAGACCCCGACTCTGCTGTTTACCCAAACACCCTGGGGAGCAGGGCCTGGTTGTCCCGGGACAGGAAGTAGCCTTGTAGGTCACCGGGAATGTGCACGTGGCCCTGCAACACACAGTCCGGCCAAAGGCCTCGGGGTTCAGGAAGACGGCGAGGTGCGCCTCATCTCCTGGGTGTGAGCTGGGGCAGCTGGAGCCCACAGCAGGCTGAACACCCCGAGTCCCTTCACCCACACCTCCCGCCCGCAGACCACAGCCACCTGCCACAGGAGAGGAGCCTGCGAGGGTGACCTGCAACCTGCCGCCCTGCAGATTGAAGGACACATGGGCCATGACGGTGTCAATGGTGTCGAGGAGGTCGGGCACCAGGGCCTTGTCCTGCAGACGGAGAGGCAGCGTGAGGCCCGCTTCACCCAGGCTGCACCCAAGGCAGGACCCGGGTCGCACCTGTCTCTGCTGCCATCAGGCGTGTGTCATCCTCAATGCACAGGACTAGAACGGCCTGTCTTGCCCCCCCACGCCACCCGCCTCTCTCCTGCCTCCCTGAGCCCGGCATTCCCATAGGCACAGGCTCCGGGGGAAGTTGAGGAGCTGGAAACAGACACCGGGCCGAGCTCAGACGTGCTCTTCTGGGCTCATGACCTGATTTCCCTCAGCTTAGCTGAGCTCTGCACGGGGCTGCTTGGTGGCCCACGTTGGAGGGGAGTGGCTTTTCACAGGCTCCCCGGTGCACCCCAGACCCGCTGGGCCCCAGGCCTCAGGACTGTTCACATTTGCTTCAGATGTGCATATTTTGCATTTAAAAACAGCCCATCTGCCCTGTCCGCCACAGGCCTCCGCTGTTGACTCCCCATCTGCGGCCTGCACACGAACCCCCTTCAAATCACAAGCCCTGGTGGGCCATGCTTTTTAAAGGAGAATTTGTTTCCAGTTAGGACTGCGTCAGCGTTACATTCCGGAACCTTTCCTCTCACTTGGCCAGTGTTAAACCTGACCTCACGCCACGGGAAGCTCTCCAAATAAAAACGCTATTGACAGGAAACTGCAGTGCAAGAGTGTTAATGAGAGGGAAGGAGCTGTCCCTCTGCCTCCAGAGCTGGCTGGTGCTCTCAAAGGTGCTTGGGAGGGGGGTTCAGGCGGTGAGCACCATGACCACCACCGCAGCAGGGCCTCCGGGCTGAGCTGTCCCCCAACACACACCTCTGGGGCCGCAGAGGGCCACAGCGGGGCAGAGCCGTGGGGCGTGGGGTGTGGGGCATCCCTACTGCAGCTCAGCCAGCTCTCCTGACCCCCAGGGCACTGCAGACAAGCATTCCATGTCCCAGATGCTCTGACAGGACTGGGGGCAGGGTAAGGCCGGGCCCACGCCTGCCGCCAGAGCCTCTGAGTCAGAGGGAACTGAAACCCGGCCTACGGGCTGCACCAAGCTGCTGACCACCGCCCAGGCTCCAGGTTTCTGGTGACTGATTCTCAGCCACTTATTGACTTATCTTACTTTTCAGTGAGTGAAGTCAATATGCTTTTTAGAAATCAAATGAAATCTTCCATTCTCTCAAGTGCAGACAAGGAAGAGAAGCTCAGTTTCACCTGTCTGGGTTACCTCAACACCAGGCATGTCTCTGATCGCTGTCCAAGAAGGAGGGGTATAAACCTGTGTTATGTAAAACCGGGGACGCAGGTTCTCCCTGGGAAAAGGAGCCTCTTCCGCCCTTGGGAGGCAGATGCCACAGGCACAGCCCTCTGGGAAGATCCAGCAACACAGACTCAGGGCCTGGCGTCAGGACAGGGAGGAGCAAACTCCCCTTGGGGCCACGAATCAGGCCCTGTCACCCCACATCTGTGTGACAAAGTGTCCCCAGGTACATACACTTTGAAGATCACACGTTCCTCACCTCCAACGCCATGGTCCAGCTGGGCGGCAGCAGCACCTGGCCCACGGCCCACAGGAAGGTCTGAGGGGGCAGGATGGCAGTGTTAGGCTCACAAGACCTCGGGTCCCCGGCACCCTCCCCACTACCGCTTGCTGTGCAGACAGCCGGAAGCAACGGCAGCTCCCCTGGAGTTCTGGGCCCCCTGCCGCATCTTAGGGCGTCTTCTGAGTTGCGCACTCTGACAGAGGAGCAGACAGTGCCCGCCTGCCATGGGCTGTCACCATGACCTCCAGTGGCTGTGGCAGGGCCCTAATCCACCGCTGGGGTTTGGGGGACATTTGCGAAGGAGTGGAAGCTGTGGAACAGGCTCTTCCTGGGTGAGAAGGCAAACAATGCTAAGCCACTTGGGCTAATGGGAGTGGTCTCGCCCTAAGCAGCAGCCACGGGCCCTCGCTTCAAGTGTCTTAGAACCATGTCTGGTTCAGCTCACGATTGTGCCCCCAAAAATGACATTACTTCCCAACAGTTTCAAATTGGGTGCAAGATTTAAGTGAAAAATACGGATTTCCTGCTCTTGTTTGGTAGCATAGTGGAAGTATGGGCCAGTTCACCCCAGTGCCCACCGACTGCCTCGCCTGGCTGCCTCAGCCCATGGCACGTGTCTCCCACCACTGGGCACAGAATGAAACCCAGGCCCACACAGGAAAGGCCCAACATCTTCCCACTCCAGACACTCGGCGTCTGCAGCTTAAACTCCAAATTCCTCACTCTTGGCCTTTATTCCACAGGTGTGTGAGGCCTTGGAACCAATGAGAAAACAACCTCCGCCCTCATGGGCCAAGGCAGAGTCAGCAGGGTTTCTGTAAGAGGCCAGGCCCATGCCACCACGGTGGGTAGCAGCTGGGCATCCAAAGCCACCGACTTTAACCTTTAGGGGCACCCTTCTGGTTCTCTAAGGGAGCCCCATGCCCAGAGCATTAGAAGGGAAACATTCCCACCTGGAAGAAGTGAGTGGCTAACTGCAACTGAGAGGAATTATGTGCAGACCAATACAGACCCCCTGAGAGGAACCCAGCCTGTGGGTGGCAGTCTGGGGCCTCAGGCACCTGACTCAGGGGCCAGCAGATGGATCGTGCAGATTCATCCAGACTCCCGAGCTCTGATCCAGGGAGAAATAATGGTCCTGGGGCCTCCTGGGGCCCAGGCTCCTCACCATCCACCATCACACAGGGACATGCCAGGTGCTGATGTCCTGCGAGGGGCAGCAAGGTGCCCAGCAGCCACCCATGTTCTTGAGCACTGAGCTATTTGTTTGTTTCTTTGTTTTTTGAGACAAGGTTCCACTATGTATTCCTCAAACTCATGGTGATCCTCCTGCCTCAGCCTCTAAGTGCTGGGATTATAAGCATGTGTGACCACACCCAGCTAAAATATATATTATTAACTTCACCTTTATTTTTTAAAAAAAATATATGGCTGCTAGAAAATTTAAAATGACGAATGTGGTTCATATATTTCGGTGGACAGAAATGCTCTAGATCAGGACTCCATAGGACTCCTGGCTGAATCGGGCCCACTGTCTGTCTGTGTATGTAAAGTTTTATTGACACACACTCATCCTTTACACACTGTCCCTGGCTGGTCGTGCCCTTCTGTGGCAGAGGTGAGCAGACGGCCTGTGAAGCCTGCACCCTTATTTCTCTGGGCACTGAAGGCCTCTGAGTTTGCAATCTCTGGCTCTGTGAGGTTAGTGGAGAACAGAAAGGGAGCAGCAAGCAGAGGAAGTCACCAGGCTCAGAAAGGAAGTGCTTCCTGTGCAGACCTGCACTGGCTTTTTGCTCTGACAGACACAGCCATACACGCTCTGAGCCACACCAGCCACTGCAGCCCCACCCTGCTTAGAGGGCAAGCCACTCGAACCTAAAGGAAGTGGTTATGAGGCACCGACTGCATGCACTGCTGTCTAGTGTGCAGATGCTAGTACAAAGTGGACACTTACTTACTGTATGCTGTCTGCATTTCCCTGCTGGTTAGAGGAAAGGGTGCTGGTACCAAGAACAGGGGTTTATTGGGTGCCAACTGTATACAAGGCACCACCTGTCCAGGCGATTCCCTGTAGCCTAGCTCCACAGAAACACATTCAGGTTCATACTAATGAAAGACTGGGCTGGGGATTTAGCTCAGTGGTTCCGCTGCCTGCCTCACAAGCGCAAGGTCCTGAGTTCGATTTCCAGTACCAAAAACAAAACAAAACAAAATACTAATGAACCACTTACTGCATACCAAGTCCTGTCCAGAGAGTCACACAAGATCCTCCACTTACACACATAACGACCTATGAGGTTATCCAAATCCAGTGAACCCAAGCCTGCCCTTCCTGTGGGAGCTGGAAGTGCTCCCCCAGAGGCAGTCTTGCCCCACCAAGAGGTCCTTCAAATTGGCTGAGCCATCACACTGATTTAATCTCTCACCAGTGATTGGGCTATGAGAGGTCATGTGAGCTAGCTCTGACCAATTAAATGTGTGAGCTTGCTGCAGAGCATCATGGGAAGCATTCTGTACACGAAATAGGAGCCACTGGCCTCACCTTCTTCCAAGCCATGTGTGAGAAGCTGGGTGCTGCCCAGATCACATAAGATGATACCTTCAGTGCTAAGAGGGACCCACAAGCTGTACCTGGAGCAGAGTGCCACACAGAGGAGGCTACCCAGCCTCCCGCCACCATCACTGGCCTCTCAAGGAAGCCCCACTCTGGGCCTGTATCTCCTCACTGTGGCACCAGCTGAGGGCACCAGCTGAGGGCCCGGCTGCCTGGCCCCCCTGGCCCGTGCTGGTCCCTCCCTAGTGATCTCCAGAACCTGCGTCTCTCTCCCCACAGCCCCAACTGGGCATGGCTGTGCTTTGTGGGTGGATGGAGTCTGAGGCGTTTCACCCTAACAGGACAGCTAGCAAGAGCCTCCCCGCCGCACAACGTCTCCTTCGGGAAGCACGGGGCCTGTCGTGCATTTCCGTGGGTGTCATCTACTGGGAACCCAGGAAGAATTAAGAACCCCCGAGAAGTGCTCAGCGCCCACGCAGGCCCCATGAGGACACCTCCGAGATGTCTCCTGTGTCTGTGACGAGGAGCCCAGATCACACGCCCCTTCTCTCCCCACACCAGCCAGGGGCCCTGGCTCTACCAGATCCCACAACCCCCTCTGCCTTCACCCAGAAGGTTTCTGAGAAGTAAAACGAGAAGGCACCCTGGTTTGAATGCCTCAAATGTGCATTCGCTGAACACTTGGCATCGCTCTGAGACTCCCCTGTGTGCAGACTGTGGCCTGGGCCTCGCTCCACCTGTTACAGACCCAATCCTGTCATTCTCCTGATGCAGCAGAGTCCAGACCAGAAGCTGTGAACCCAAATACCTCAGGGGAGCAGGGGGTGCTTGGATGTACCGGGCAGGCTGGGCATTATGAAAATGGAAGACACAAGTTCACTGAGCTGCATAGCACTGGTCAGCTACGGCCAGCTCATGAGGAGTCTGAAACCTGACTTTCATGTGCAGGTTCCCGGCCTTTTAACACCAGGCTGTGGAGTAGCCATGCACTGGGCCTGGCCCACCAGACATAGGGACCGGAGAGCTTTACCTCTGTGAGATTCAACGCTGTTTCCTCTGAGAGAGGCTTATTGGGTAAGCTGAGGGTCACGTTTTGAAGGTAATTCAGTGCAGTTCTGGCTCGTGGGAAGCTCTGTCTCTCCTCTGTCAGGTTGGTTATGATGGGATGGTAGGCATCCACAGGCGCCTGAAAGATAGCAGCAGCATGAGGCTCTGTATGCCCTGTGGAGGTCCGAGGACTTCCAGCTGCTGTGACAATGACACGTCCACATCAGGCGCCTTCATGAACGCCTTGCATGTGTCACCATCTTGTCTGCACGGGAGGAAAGAAGAGCCGTTTGATAGGGGACGCTGGGCGTGGAAAGCCGTACACAGAGGGAGTGGTACAGCGGGCATTTGAACCCAAGGGGACTCTTTAGACCCCTGCACTGTCTGTTGAATTCTCAACAAGGACAGGTCTTTGGTTACAAATGCTAATTGGAGAGGGGGATGCTTTCTGCTCAAACTGTTCCTTTCTTTGGATATCAAAAGAAAAGGCACAACAGGAAGCCGAGCCAGGGCAGGCTCTGGCTGCCCCAGGAGACCATCTCTGCCATCATTTGTGCCTAAGAATCTCCTTTCCTCCTGCCAGGTGCTGAGGTCGCTGCTGCGGGAAGCACAGGCTCTCTGCCATCCCTCACTCAGCAACAAGCATGGCCCGAAGTCGGCTTCCCTCCACTTATCACTTCTTTCCAGGCCTTCTCGTGCCAAGAGAGACCTGAGGTTCTTAATGAAATCCAGCCCTGCTGCCTCACAGTCCAAGCAGAAACACCAGTGAGGGGCAGAGGGGCGGCCAAGGCTCACCATGGTGCTGGCCGTCCGGGTCACAAAGCTGGGCGGGGTGGAAGACAGCAGCCCGTGCTTCCCTGGAAGAGATAAACAGTGCTTAGGTAAGGACCAAAACCTCACCGCCCTCTGTGAGTAACGTCTGACCTTATTCAAAAATTCACCAGCTTGAGATGCATCTGACAGAGCCTGGGAATGTTTTGAGTAGAGATGCTGCTGGAAAGATAATGGGCTAATAAATCAGCTTAATAGGTAGATTATATGGATTTTCCCAGCTCAAATTATTTTTCCATTTATATTCTGAATTGCTTTTGAACACCATTCATGCGAGGCATCATATAAAAAGATGATTTTTATGCAAGGTGTCACCAATTTAAAATAAATAATGAAAAATAGGCTTCAGTTGCATGCATAGTTAGAGGGAGAAAATGCAGAACTGTTACTCGCTGGACAAGGACAGACAGGAGCCCCAAACCCCTCCTCCAGAACAGAGGACTCCAGAGGACCAGAGGAGTGGTGGGGGACAGGACAGGCCCTCGCCCGGGGCTCTGTGTGGGAGCCACCCGGCAGATGCTGAGCCGCTGCACACAGGGAGGCTTCCAGAGCAGGATGGCTGCAACTTCTGCCCTCTGCCCCTGACCACGCAGTCCTGTCTCACTCTGGTCCGGGGAGATGTCTTTCTCTGGGTGGCCTGAGGACCCCACCAACCCCCCTGGCCCAAAGCCACTGCCCCATGGGCGTGGGTGGGGCTGGGCTGGCCTGCAGGCACAGATGTCACTCGGAGGGGAGAGGTGGACCCCAAACCACCTTGCTCTCCAGCTCCAGGGCCATCCACCCCTCGGGGGTCTGGGAGTGAGAGCTGCCACGACACACCACTTCCACTCAAGCAAGGCCACAACAGGACGGGCCACTGAGAGCCGCATGGCAGTGACCGCGGCCCTCACCACTGAGGCCCTGGCACACAGTGTCCCTTTCTACGCATTCCAGTGGTGGGGTAGGGGCCTGGCCGGGCAGCAGAGGGCAGAGGTCTGCCTCTGTGGGATCAGAGGACCACGCCACATGGGTGGGAGGGTCAGAGGTGGTCTTGCACCAGCTAACAGAAGAAGAGAGTGTCCCCTCCAGACGGCCACTTGGAGAAGGGACCCTTAGGGTACCTGCAGCCCCTCACAGCTGCGAGTGCACGCGGATCTGCGTGTGCAGCGCGGGTCCTATCGCCTCCACAGCAGGGCTGGGCTCACGCGTCTGTCTTCCCTGAGTCAGTTCCTGTCCCTGGGACTTTCGGTCTTTAAGACAACGCCCTTCTTTGCTGAGGTGGCTTTGAGTGGGGTTTTCTCCCCCAGACCCTCGCGTGCTAACAGCCAAGACAAGGACAGAAGGCCAGAGCCTACAGCAGCCAGGCCTGGCCCTGAGCATCCGGCTGCGTGGTGACTGCAGCTTCCTGACTCATCATCCTGTGCAGGGCAAAGAAGCAGTGCGCACTGTGAGCAGGACCAGGGTGGAGCTGAAAGGGGACATGAAGGCAAAGACAGCCGAGCCTGGCTGAGAACTGGCCACACGCCAGGCTTGTGCCGAGGCCTGACACGCCTGTCACACTTCATGGGGGCGGTGTCCTCCCTGTTACCGAGGAGGCAGCTGTCACATGACTCTGTTCCTGCACACCGGCTGCTGGGGACGGGGACGGAGGTCGCTGGTGGGCAGCAGGGCTGTGTGGGGCTGTGGGGGAGAATGTCTCAGAAGGAGGTGGAGACAGCGGCTGGCTGCGCAGTGGAGTTTACTAAATGCCCTGAGCATTCACTTTTAAACAGTTAAATTGACATTACAGGAAATCTTCCTCAGTTTCTCAAAAGTGACTCCCCGCTGCCCCAGGGCCCATGGCAGAGTGACCCGCTGCACTGCACGGAGTCCCCTGCCTAACAGCTCCTCTGTGTGAGCAGAGAGGGCACTCGGGCTCAGGGAGGCCCAGGAGGCATTTGGGATGAAATCACTGAGGGACCCGGAATATTGCATCCCAAGCCTGCTGTGGGCCTCTACCACAGACTCTGCAAAGCCTGGGGTGACCACAGGGAGGTCGGCACATGGTTAACTGCACCAAGAGTCCCAGCACCTGGGAGGCTGAGGCAGAAGGATCACTGTGAGTTCAAGGCCAGCCTGGGATACAGAGTGAGACCTTGTCTCCAAAAAATTAAAATTAAAAAAAGGCTGCTGATGTAGCCCAGTGCAAAAGCTGAGGTCAATCCCCATTACCACCAAAAAATAAAGACCACTGCCTCCTCTGTCCAGGAACAGGTGCTGTGAAACACGACTATACTGTGAGGTTTATTGGGACAAAGCTCATACCTGCCACACCACCCACTGTGACAGGAGAGAGAGATGAGGGAGCAAGGAGGGGAGGCAGACATGGTGCCCAGGACAGACCCCGGCCGCATGCACTGACCAACGGCAGCTGAGAAGTACATCCGGACCTCTGCTGGGGTCAGTGCCCGCTCCCAGAAGATGAACTCATCGAAGGCACCGTCCTCATAGCACTTAGTCTGGTCCTGCTCAGACCCTATCACAAGGTTGGCATTGGGCTCTCCGTAGTCATGCGACACTTTCCCGCTAGGGTCAGAGGTACTCAGGGTCCCATTGACGTAGACTTTCAGACCCTCCTTGGATTTCCATGTGAACAGGATGTGAGTCCAGTAGGGGCCTGGAAGAGAGGGAAGATGGCAGCTCTGGGCCCTGCGGGGTGAGCTCTCCAGGCACGAGGCCTTCCTGCCATCAAGCACATCCATCTTACCATGACCTCCAACCTAACCTTGTGTCACAATAGAGATCTGCTCTTCTTCAATCATGTAGCACACAGGAAAGAATTTGCTCTTGTGCCTCCATTCTCAAAATTCCAACAGGTAGTTTAAGAAGACTCCATTATTTCAACATATTGTAAATTTACATTTTCAAATGTAAATGCCTACAAGGCAAAGTGATCAAATATTTTTTAAAAGCCAGGACACAAGCATCACTAAGTGGTTATAGCAGGATTGAAGGATTCCAGTTTAACATGCAAAAGTCAGTTGCCTTCCTATATTTCACCAATGAATGAGTAGAATTTGAATTTTTAAAGAACCCCCATCATCACTTACATTACTGCTATAAAAAATTAAAAAAGAATATGAAGTACTTTGGTATTTAGGTAAAATCTAACATGTATGAGATCTGAGGAAATACTCTAATGAAAGACGTTAAACAAGAACTAAATAAATGGAATGATGTTCTATGTTCATGGATAGGTAGACCCAATACTGCCAAGATGCCAGTTCTTTCCAAATTAATCTATAAATGCAATGCAATTCTGATCAAGACCTCAGTAAGTTATTTCATGGGTAGCAACAAATTGATTCTAAAGTTTACATGGAGAGGCAAATACCAAGAAAATCCACAAAACAATAAAGAAGCAAAACAGAATTGGAGAACTGACACTGCCTGCCTTCAAGACTTATTCAACAGTTACAATGATCAGTAATCAAGGGGGTATGGACTGGGGCCGGAGGATTAGGCAGACAGGCAGACCAGTAGACCAGAAGAGACAGTCAGAGAGAGAGAGACCAACACAAACGCAGGTGTTGTGGCTTATATCTGGATGTACCTCCAAAGCCTCATGCACTCATAGGTGGGGTTTTGGGGAGTAAATGGATCCTGAGTATGTGATCCTGGATTAGTTCACTGATGCGTTTGTAGCTGGGTGTGATGCTGAGAGGTGGAGCCTGGTGGAGGAAGTAGGCACTGGGGCGTGGCCTGGAAGGGCCTGTCTCGCTCCTCCTCCCTTGATCCCTCTCTGATCCTGTAGCCCTACCATGGACTGTTTCTCCTCTGCCAGCCCCTCTGCCAGGCTGTCCTGCCTTGGAGCCAGCCGACTATGGACTGAAACCTCTACACACTGTGAGCCAAACTAAGCCTTTCCTCTTTTAAGTTGTGGGTGTTGGACATTTTGTCCAAGCAATGAGAAAGTAACAAAGACAACAGGCTACTCAATAGCTAACAAAGGAGCAAAGGCAATTCAAGAGAACCACGATAGTCTTTTCAACCAATGGTATAAGAACAACTGGATATTCAAATACAAAAATAAAAAAGAAATAAATCTAGGCACAGACTTTGTAGACTTCATGTGACTTCATCACAAAAATCAAGCTATAAATAAATAAATAAATAAATAAATAATCAAGGTAGAATAGATGATAGACCTAAATATAAAATGCAAAACTATAAAGCTCCTGAAAAGTAACAGGAGAAAATCTAGATGATCTGGACTTTGGTGATGACCTTTGTTGCTGTTGTTGTTGTTGTTTGAGACAGGGTCTCTTCGTGTAGATCAGGCTGGCCTTGAACTCACCACGTAACCCAGGCTGGCCTCGAACTTACAGCTATCCTTCTGCCTCAGTCTCCCAAGTGGTAAGATCACAGGTGTGCACCACCAGACTGAGGTGGTGATGACTTTTAGATTCAGCACAAAAGGCACTGTGCATAGAAGAAACACTGATAGGCTGGGCTTCATTAAAGCTAAGAACCTCTGCACTGGGAAAGATACTCACAGGAGAACAAGAGCACCAGCCACAGACGGGAGAAGAGGTTTGTGAAAGACACGATCGTGGACACTGTCGCCTGAAATACACAGAGAACTCTTGGAACTCAACAACCCACTTAAGAAAACATGGACGAAAGATCTGAACAGATGATGCTGCCTCGCACAGAATGCACAATGCCCAGAATGGGCCTATGCAAATCGTGGGCCTTGGGTGACAAGGATGTCGAAGTCAGTTCATCAGTTACAGCAAGAGGCTCTGCGGGGAAGAGGCTGGCTGTGGGGTGAGGCTGATGCGGGAATGTGAAACCGTCTAGGGGCCCAAGTCAGCCCATGCCGTGATAGCAGCCTCAGCTCTGATGGAGCCAGCTGGACACTGACCAGTATGGCGTGGACCAACTTCCCAGCTCCTCGGGGAGTCTGACAGTGAGGCTCCGAGCATCACGGGAAGCCTTGGAGGGCAGCTTGTCCCCCAGGGCCCCTGTGTGGTACAAGTGTTTGTGTTCAGATGTGGAAGGGACAGGGCTGCCCTCCCAAAGGACAGCTCCCCCCCAGGCAGCAGGCTGTGTGGGCTGTCCAGCAACTACGTCCAGGCTCCTTGCTCAGGATTGGGCAGCTTTCTAATAGTTTGGAGTCTCTGGAGAACACTTGGATCCTAATAGGTCCAAGTATTATTGCTTTTAAGTTTGTAAGGAAAATAAATCCCTTCGATGTGGGAATGGAGAGCGCCTTGCCCTGCAGCGATGTTTCTAAGCCTCCCTGTCGAGATGCCTTAACCCAAGTCCGAGTCCAGAGAGCCTGCGGGCCCCTGGCCCTGTGTCTGTCACACTGGCCCAAGACACACAGAGGAGAGGCTCCCATAGGAAATGCTGATGGTCCACAGAGCCCAGGAAGGAAGAGCCCGGGTGGGTGAGGGAGTGCTGCACAGGACAGGGAGGCCACAAGATTTCCTGTCTTGGGGATCAGAGCGGACAGACTCAAAGTACACTCTGCTGTTGCCGCCACCTCTTCCACTTCATGGCGTGGAGGTGCACGCTCACTGGAAGCAACGAGCCCCACTGAACAAACTTGGCCTCTGCCTCCTTGGGTCTGTTAACACCATTCTGTCTCCCTATGAGCTGGTAGAGTTTTTACCCTCATACAGCAAACACGCAGACCAAGGTGTGGGTGGAGACGCGGGTGCCAGCTCACAGGGCAGTGAGGCCCAGAGCAGAGCGACCCAGACTTTCTAAGGAGGCAGCCATGCAGTCCCCGTGGATGGGCCAGGAAGGGACGCCCGACCCCGGCCTCCCTCCTGCTCTCCACCCCACCCTGTCTCCTGGTCACTGCCTGGGCTGTCCTAGTGTGCTTCCCTGAGTCCCCTCTCCCTTTCCCCAAGGTCCACTTCAGCCCTGCCTGCCCCCCTCCAGCCCAGGCCAGCAGGGGGCACACGCTGGAGAAGACGGCACCCAGCAGACAGAGCCGGGGCCTCCACCACCCTCGGCTCAGCTGTCTGCACCCTGCCTTCCGCGGGGCCCTGCATCCATCCCCTCCAGGCCTCCTTCCTCCAGCCACAGCCCCTCTCCCCAGCAGCTCCTCTTCTCCTGTGCTGAGCAGCTTCCACCTACACCACAGGAGGAGAAGCAGGTGAAGGGAAGAGGGAGGAACAACTGCGTCTCCTGCCCACTAGGAGGGGACACTTTCAAGGTCACCTCCGTGGCCCTGTGACCTGGGTGAGCACAGAGCCACCGCCTCTGGCACACCCTGCCAGCCAGGATCCTGCCCAGGGTCCTGAGGGATCGGTGCTCACATCAGTGTCCCCTGCAGTGAGACAGCAGGAGCTCGGGGCCCGGACGCCACTCACCCAGCGGGCTGAAGGTGGCCTGCCAGATCATGAAGTCATCACGCGTGCACAGCTGCACAGAGCCCCGGCTGCCACTGAAGCAGACCTTGAAGCTGTCGGACAGCACCTGTCCCCCATACGTGGAAGGGGCTGGCCGGGCGTGCTCGCCTTGGGTCTTCCAGAAGAAGGAAAAGGTGAGCCCTGCAGAGGGAAAGGGCAGGGTGAGCAGGAGGAGCACAGGGGACAGAGGGAACATCACTGGCCAGCCCCTCCCCAGGAGCCCTAGCGAACCACTTCCGCCTGAATAGCACGCAGCACTGTTACTGTCCCATTGTGCAGATGGGACTCTGAGGCCTCTGCCCGGTCCCTGGGCTGGGACTCGTCAAGGGGGGACACAGACCTGGCGCCCGGGTCAGGGTGTGCATGTGCAGACACCCGCACCAGCGCCTCCACACCTGGTCTATAAACGTATTTTACAAAGAAAGGGGCCCTCCCGTGCAGACCGGATTGTAAACAGCTTCAACTCTCTGGCTGCTTGTGAACTTCCTCCCATGTCCATAAATACACTGCCAGATTGTCATTTTTATGTCCACATGGCACTATGTCCTAAACAGGATCCACAGGGTTTTTTAAACAGTGCCCTGTGTTGAGTCTTAAGGTTTTCATCACAGTTTTGAAGGAGTCTTCCAAAGAGAACCCGAGGCTAAAGGCTTTTGCCCCTCAGATCAGAGGCTCTGGAATCCCGTCTCCACGGGGAGTTCCCGTCAAGTGGGAAGCGCACTTTCAGGTTTCTGATCTCCATGGCCACTCGTTTCCAAGCGACGCTCACTGTGGCCGGCGGGGAGGCAGGCAGCACAGTTCTGAGGACATTCAAAGGCAGGCACTCAGCAGGTCCAGACCCCAGGGGACTCACGGGGCGGGGTCCCTGCTACAATCGCAAGTGGCCCTGGCTGGGTCACAGATGATGTGTCCTCCACGCCACGCCTGGGCACAGATAGAGCAGGTGACCGGCCCGGCCTGACAGGAAGTGCTTCCTGTTCACACACAGGCAGTGGACACCCTGCCTGGCACTCAGGGACACCCTGGCTCAGACTCTGGAGGCCCTGGGCCTCACTTGGGGCTCTGGCTTCCTCTGAGCTGCTTCTCTGCCCTGGTTACCTGTGCGTGCCTGCCCACTCCTATTGTATAAGTAGACATGAGTGTGTGTGTATGAGTGTGCTGAGTGTGTGCTTGGAGCTGACCCAGCCCTGCCCACCACAAGGGCAATCACGAGAGCATCCTGGGGCCAAGACCCCTGCCCAGGGTTTGACAAATAGGCGGGGCCGGTGTGGGGCCAGAGGCAGGCAGCAGGCAGGCCTTGGCCCTGTAAGGGCCCCGTCCTCAGTGAGATCGCGGACACAGTCTTAGAGAGCTGCCGAGTCCAACAGCAGTGCTATCGCATGTAAATCAGCCTCTGGCCACCGACTGCCCTCTCCGTGCCCCGTGGGCTGACCCGCTGTGTGAGTTCCCAGAGCCTGTGGCAATAGCACTGTTTTGACCCTTGGGGGTCCCAGCCCCGACGGGGACATGGCGATCGGCAGTTTTTCTAACCCTGGCCTGGGGTTTCTCCTTTTTATTTTTTTACATAAAAGGAACCTTGAGATTTGTGCGTGTCCCTAACACAAACAAAGATAAGAATGGAGAGTGAGGGATTTGCACATACTGAGCCCCGTAATACAGATGATTGCGCTGCCCAGTTACACATGAAGGGTACAATACCGGAAAGGGCCCCTAGATTCCTGAGGCTCTGGGAGGCTCCAGGGTAGAATCCAAGTCGAAGCAGGGTCCCCGGGGCCTCAGAATGCCCTGTCACCCATGAAGGACGCGCTGTCACCATAATGATGGCAGCACAGGGCCCGGGGCAGTGGGCGGGGCATCCAGGCCCAGGCGACGCCCCACACTGTCCCCTGTGCAGCAGGCAGGGCCACCTCCTCCCGCTCCGTAGGCCCCACTGTCCTCAGGAACAGGCAGTTTCACAGGGCAGTGAGCACAGCACACTGTGAGACTCTGTCATGAAACATACTCCCAGCAGGATTCGTGGACGTCAGGGATTTTTCCCCAAAAGGCCTGACTGCGTGTGAAAAGTCCTTTCACTCAATTCAAAATGATCTGTGGTGGCCAAGTGTCTGTCCGAGGAGGAAAACAGAAATAAGAAAGTTCGGCCGGGGATTTAGCTCAGGGGTTCCACCGCCTGCTTCACAAGCACAGGGACCCAAGTTTGATCCCCCGTACTAAAAAAAAAAAAAAGAAAGAAAGAAATAAGAAAGTTCAATGCAGTGTTAGGTGAGGGTTAGGTCATAAAAATAAAGATTAAAAGTGCAGCGTGGCGTTGGCGCAGACCAGCTGTGGGCAAGGTGTGGGGCCTGCTGCCAGCCTCCCGCTGTCCAGTCTGTCCCCACCGCCTTGGGCACCGGCCATCCGTGAGTGGCTGTCAGCACCGAGCTTCGAGGTCTGCAGGGAAAGGCCAAGCCCACCACTGGTAAGTCGGTCCTGAGCTTTGTTCTTGCTGTGCGTGTTGAATCCTGCTCCATCCAAAAATAAAGTGGGGAGAGACCTTGCTCAACAAGGCAAAAGGGGGAGACAAAACCCTGTGACACGAGAGTGCCGGAGAAGCTTGAGTGTGTAATATTCTACACGGTAAAAATCGCCAGGAAGGGCAACAGATGACAGTCCGGGGGAAAGCATCGGTCACACAGCAGGGAGGAAGCAAACGCCCTCGATATGTTAGCAGCTTCCTAAGAGGAGCACGATCTTGCCATCGGTGATGGCGTGCGCAGCTGGACTCCGAGACTTTGCAGGCCTGGACTCTGCCACCTCCGGAGTCACAGGCGCAGGGTTGGGGATGAGGCCAAGAACCCTCCAGGGCCCACGCCAGCCTAAGCAGTCTCCCAGGCAGAGGAGGTACCAGCACTCTGAGGACGGAGCCGCCTCACTGGGCGCCAGGGCCAGGTGGGGCCTCCGCTGGCCCAGGACACTCGGAGCTCAGAGCACAGCGGGCAGTGCTCCTGGCTCAGCGGGAAGGGCAGGAGGTCACCGTGGCCCAGGCACCTCCAGGCACCAGGAGCACTGCTGGCCCGGACCCGGTCAGAGCCCTGTGGAACCAGGGAGAGGCCCAGCAGCCCAGCAGAGAGAGGACACAGAGTCCATGGAGCCACATGGCCAAAGTCCATACCGGACACGTCTCCACATGCTGGGAGAAATGGCCAACAGGGACACTGTTGAGAGTGTAGAAGCCCAAAAGTTCAGGCGAAGAAAGAATGACAGTTTGTAAAGAAACCAAAAATCTGCCAGTTCTGCCACTTCCAAAGGCCTGATGGTGCCTGGATCAAAAGAGGGCTGGCCTTGGGCCAGGGATTTAGCTCAGTGGTTCTGGTGCCTGCCTTGCAAGCACAAGGTCCTGAGTTTGATCCCCAGTACAAAAAAAAAGAAAGAGAGCTGCCCTCAAAACACAGGAGACCCTACGTGTGTGCACATGTGTGCACAAGTACACAGAAGTGCTGGTGCACAGCTCCACACAGGCACAGACCGGATGCACATAGCAGTACCCTCACGTGCACATCTACAAATGCACCCCTGCATGGCACATGTACAAACACAGGCGTGCATGGTCACACAGGTACACAACACGCATGCCCAGCACACACACAGAGTGTGTGTGAATCTGGTGCAGTCTGAAGAGCACTGCCGGAGGACGCTGCGCTGCTACCACTGTGTAAGACACTAGCATGGGAAACACGAGGGACACGCGAGATCACACGGTGTGTTTTCACAATCATCTGTGAATTTACACCTGTCTCAAAACTGAAAAGGTTTTTACGTATTTTAAGGAAGGAGAGAGGCCTGGCGGGGTGGGAAAGGCCTTCCCCCTGGCCTGGCTGTCCGGGCTCCAATCTCACAGCTCCTCTCAAACTTAGGGGTTGGACGTTTCTGGGTAAGTGACACCTCCAGAATAAGGCCTCAGTTTCCCCATTTGTGAAATGAACAGGTGATGTCGTGCAGCCTGGGTCAGGGGCCGGAGTGGCCGAGTCCAGTGTGGCCTGTGCGGGAGGGAGAGGCGGCTGAGCCAGGCACGGCGGGCCCTCTCCTGGGCCTGGCTCCCCGGGCCCAGGCGTACAGCAGTGAGCCTCCCGCTGCTGGAGGGTCCAGATCCCCCACGGCTGCTGGCTTCCCTCCCCAACGCGGCACCCCACCTCTGCGCTTCAGCAGGACACTTGCCACAGCTTCCACCTGCTCAGGGGCGGGTCGGTGAGTGCTGCTCAGTCTTGGCTGCTTTCCCTGGAGAGCCTCAGGTGGCAGGCGTGGCTCTAAGCACACTGCCTGCTGGGGACCAGGTCCCTCTTCAGTCTGGTTCAGTTCTGAGCCTTCCAGAGAGACTCATTCATGAGAACTTGCTGGTCTCGTTCTGGCAACAGCAGCTGCCACGACATCGCCCTGCAGCGGGCAATGATGCCCATGCAGTAGGCGTAACAGTGTCGTGTCCGTGGGAGCCGTTACTGGTTTCCGTTTGTGGGACTGCAGTTTCCCTCTCGGCTAGGTCTGAGTGAGTGAGACTAAAAGGGAATGTTACGTAGTGCACAGTCCTGGTGCCACACCCTGCTGCCTCTCCGGCCTCAGTTTCCCGAGTGTCCTGGGTGCCACACAGAGGGCCACCCGGTGCACACAGAGCCCAGGGTCCTGGACCCGCTCACCCTCCATCCTCAGGGCTCGGCACTCCTGACAGCTCTGGAAACTTGCCAGCACAGGAACGCAGTGGAGGCCAAGCCGTGCCAGGGAAGAGCGGCAGTGGGGTGTCCAGCCAGCCTGGGGGTTTACAAGGACAGGAAATTCTGCGGAGCCTGGTGCCCGGAGCCGAGTGCAGAAAACTCCCGTGGACAGGAACACGGCCGCATGCGAAGCAGATACCGAATCCCTCAAGACGGAAGTTAGTCCAGCATTGGAAATAACTTTCCAAAAGCCAGAGGAGCCCGGAAATGGAGCAGCCTCTTTCTCCTCTCCACCCCTTTAAGCCGTTGTGTGGGTCTTATCTATTTGCTATGTCAAAGAGCCTCATCTTAACTAACACACTGAGAGATCAGATGTGGAGAGGAAATTAAGCAAGAAAGTAATTCTAGCCATTTGTGCCTCGGGCAATGACGTTTTTCAGACTTTTGTGCCATTTCCTTCCGCCGCACTTCATTCCACTGTGGTGAGAACACTGGGCTTCGACCTGCCCCGGCGAGTCCTGTAAGTGTGTGGTGAGCCCTCGCATGTGCCACAGCCACCACCCAGGCCCTGGGGACGCGAGGGCCAAGACAGGTGCCATCCTCACAGAGACTGAGAGAGAGGACTCCAGGCACAGGCCGCGGCAGCCCTGGGCCGGAGGAGGCAGTCACAGCTCGAGCCTGCAGCCCGAGGAGACACCCTACGTCGGCAGGCTGCTCAGAGCTCCCTGCTGCCTTCTGGTCCCTGCTCCTCTCTCCGGCCTGGAGCCAGGGGTCGGGGCCTCAAGGGACACAGACACCTCCTGAGGCCCAGTGAGGAACAGCCGTATGCAAGTGCCTTCTCCCTGGGCCCTCAAAAGCTCCCTGGACAGCAGCCAGTGACCAGGGAAAGGCTCCCCAGGGGCCCTGGGCCTTCATCTCAGGGTGAAGGAGGGGACGCCACAAGGGAGACGGGCCTCAGGAGAGTGGGGGGCTCTGAGAACCGAGGCAGCTGGGCTCCCGGGGCGTGGACCCACCTCGATCCTGACTCCAAATCGTTCTTTAAAGAAAATCCATGGGAAAACTGCCCGGCGACCACGGAGGGTCTGGAAATGAACAGCAGAGCGGTGGGCATGGGGTGCGGATCTCCATCTAAGCGCTGGCTTCTGCTAAAGCGATGGACTGTCTGTCTGTGTCCCAGCAAAACGTGCTGCCCAACACGCCCCAAAACACGGAGCCAGCGTTTTCCAAGTCTCAGTCACTCTCCACCTTCACATCTGAACGGCACTGCTAGGAGGCACTTCTGCAAAATCAGTGCACTTTCAGAGCTTTACTTCCTGGGTTCCTCACCCCAAATAGCCTCTGTGCTTGGAAGGAGGAGGTCGCATTAGAGAAAAACAGCCCCTGGTTTGGTTCTCACTGCTCGAGCGACCCCTGACGCCCCCATGGGCCCTTGTGCTTCAACTCCGCAAGTGCTGGGCAGCTTTGTCCTCTTGGACCGAGGCCCAGGAAAGTCTGGACAGAGGTCACAGGGAAGCTAGGTGGCCCTGGCGCTCCCTCGCCCTGCAGCCACTGCCCCACGCCAGGGCTGCGCCACGGCGTCCAGCCTCGTCTCCATCTGGCCGGGGATAAAGCAGGGGTGGGGTCTAAATGCCTCCAGGGCTTCCGATGAGCCACAGGTGAGCAACTGGTAACAAGCGGGACTGGGCCACGCCCATAGCTCTTCCTGACACCCATCCCGCAGCCGCGTCTATCTGGGGATGGACAGAGCTCATGCAGCACGAGAGGGTCCGCGTTACCCTGTGTGCTGTGGGCACGGTGAGCGGGACCGCAGCAGCCCTCAGAGGGTCACCCCCAAGCAGGCTACTGGTGTCCTCAGAAAGAACAGAATCAGGGACCGAGACGTGCAGAGCCATGAGCTCAGGGCGGACACCCAAGGGCTGCTCGATGAGCCAGAGATCCAGGGGGCCTCCAGTCCTCATGTACCCCGTGAGGAAGCTGCTTGCCTGGCTTGTTTTACACATAAGAAACTCTCCCACAGCTGCAGTATGGCCCAGGGGGCCACAGAGAGGACCGGAACCCAGGCCCCGTCTAGGCCAGGCCACTATACACTGCCTGCAGGATGCTGAGAAGGAACCATATGGGGACCGCACTGGACACAAAGGGGTTCTCAGAACACTGGAAACCTTGCAAATTTCCCAGTGCTCAACCACAGCAGATAATGTAACATTTCACCCCACTGCCTGCCAGGCCTGGCATGGCCAGTGGCCACAGTGAGTGCTGGCATCGTCATGTGGTGACGTTTCGGGCTCTCCCCTCAGCTGGTCACTGGGACAGTCCCCCACTGTGGCAGGGACAGAACTACTCCCCAGTCCTCCTGCTGCTGTCCCAGCCCGGGCTGCCTGGGGTCTGGACTCGTGAACAATCCCAGAGCACTCCCGCATGGGTCTGCAGCCTGGCTGGGCTCCGACCTCAGACTGGTCCACACCACCTGGGCCCCAAGCAGAGCCGCCTGTTTCTGCCTCGTCTGTCTTTTACAGAGCAGAGCCTGTCTTCCCCCAGAATCCGCACAACTGACCCATCGCAAGAGGCCCTGGGCACCCAGAACCTCCCATGGCCCACAGGAAGCTTCTCTCCCTCTGTGATAAACATTTTCACGGAACCCTGCAGGCAAAGGCGGCTTGGTCAGTGGCAGCGAGCACTTGCCCATCCTAGATCTGCTGTCTGAACCCCAGGTCTAGACCGCGGGTCACTTCCCAGGAAGGGAGGGAAGGGTCCCTGTTTCTTGAGAGCACTCGGGCTTGGTCCCCACGTCGCTTCAGCCTCAGCCTGCAGCTGCCAGCTGCCATGGTCCAGCCACCTGTGGACATGAAAGCGGCCGCCTGGTGGGGTTCACAGGTGCAGGCTGCCCTGCATGTAACCCACCCAAGCCAGAAATAACACTGCGGGAGCCACACCGCAACTTCCTGCCCACAAATACCAGCGCCCGGTCCCGGTCCCCGAGTGACATCACTGTGCCTCGCCCCTTCCTTTAAGGATGAAATAGGCTGACCACGAAGCTCCGCAGCACGGTGCAGTGTGTCCAGGCTGCCCGACCGGCCCTGGGTCGGAACCCAGCGCCTGTGTCCCCTGCCCTGCTCGAATGCAACATTTTTACGCCTTCTGCAATTGATGAGCACTCTGGTGCCCATCTGCCGCCAGCCCCGAGCAGGTGGCACCTGACCAGGACACGCGTGAGCGACCCCAGGCCTTTGCCACCACTCACCCTGGACACTGCACCTCTCCGGGCTGCTGATGCAGGAGGTGCTTTTGTAGAAGAGCAGCGTCTCCCCCTTCTCCTCCTTGAGGTAAATGCTCTTGTTGATCTTGGCCTCCATGAGGTCTGGGAAGACAGGACAGCGACATGAGGCCAGGACGCGGTCAGACTCACAGAGAGCTCACGTGCAAGGGCCCGGCGCACATGACGTCACGCGGGACTCTACCAAGGCATGAGTTAATGCCCCATGGTTGATAATTAAATGAAAGCGACTTTAAGTTCCAATGCCGGGTAGTTATTACCGTGTCCTGTGGTGTGGCGTGGACCTTCTGCTGTGGTGATGCTGAAACCATTGGATCTGACCGGAGCCGCCGCCACCTACGGCAGCATGATGGCCACCCCCTAGCGCCTGCCTCGCCGCCCGGGACCTTCCTGCTTTGCCTGCTCTGAACTTCCCCCCAGGACTCTCCCGTCACAGGTGTGAATCCAACCCTTGGTCCCTCCCCTCCCAGGCTGACCCCACCCTTGGGAGGCCTCAGCCTGCAGCTGCCTCAGCAGGACACAGACTCACATCCGGGTTCCAGAGGAGCCTTGACTGCTGGACGGAGGCCACCAGCCCGGGACAGAGCTGCTGTCCCGAGCCAGCCGCCAGGGCCAGGCAGGGTGCAGCCCACAGGGAAGCTGTGAAGGCCCGGGTGATGGCCTTGTCCTTTGCCGGGACACAGCTCCTGGCCGCCTCCGCTGCCCAGGCCAGGACATGTGGGGCCCTGTGGGCGCAGCCTCTGGGTGGACGGGGCTGTGGGTCACGGGCCAGAGGATACCCACGTTGGGCCTTGGAACGCCACTGTCCCCAGAGCGGCCCCCAGGCCGGTGTCCATCCTGACTGTGAGCTCCTCACTGTTCTCGTTGCTGGGGAGAGCTGAGCCCTCAACCTGATGGGGCCACCAGGCTGCTCAGCTAGGCTGTGCTGTGCAACCCAAGCCCGCCGTGGGGACCGCAAGCTGCGGCATGCCGAGAGAGGCTGAGGGGAGACCCCTGCTCAGAGCCGTGCATCTACCCGGCAAACAAGCGTCACTGTGGCTGCTGCCCCTGTGCTCTGGGCGCCGCAGAAGGGAGGGAGGCGCTCTGGAGTTTGTCCTGTGAGACAGCGAGTTATTCACAATCTGCTGGGGCCATGTCTCGTAAGACAGCTCTGGCAGCTTTTTAAAAATCCAGCTGCAGAAGAAATGCTGATTTTAATGTTTGTAAGAGATCGAAATTTGCATGGAGCAGTTTTAAAGCAGTGTTAATTTTCCATGGAAAGAGCACACTTTCCCTCCCACGAAGAACACAATCCCTTCAAAAATCCCATTTCTCTCATTTTTGTTTTGTTTTGATTTGATTTGATTTTCTGAGTCAGGCTCTTGCTATGTATCCCAGTCTGGCCTTGAGCTCCCAGTGATCCTCCTGCCTCAGCCTCCTGTGCCCTGCGATCACAGGTGTGATCCACCACGCCCGGCTAAAAATCGCATTTCTGGGTTGGGAAAGGCTACCTGTGTGGGTGCTGTTCTGGAAACAAACAGCTGATTCCCCAGACCCTGGGATGGCAGAGGAGGCCCTGCATCACCTGCACACAGAACCCTTCACGGGTCTTAACACCGGGCCTTCTAGTTTCCTCTTTCTTTCTTTTCTTTCTTTTCTTTCTTTTCTTTCTTTCTTTCTTTCTTTTTTTCAAAACAGTAAGTTCTCCTATTTATTTATTCTTTTTTCCTAAATTCTTTCATTGGTACACTTTAGGTATACACTACATTTCCATTTATCGCTGGGTGCTTGTACCTGTCCATGATGCATCTTGGCTCTTATTTTTTCCCCATTCCCTGTGCACCCTTCACCCCCTCCGCCCTTCCCTATTTACATAGACTTTGTTTCCACTTTTTTTTTTTCTTTTCTCATAGTTTTTCCTTTCCCCTTCTCCTCCCTTCACCCCTTCGTCTTTGGACCTTTTCCTATTTCACATTATCAATTATTCATTTTAATCATTTTAACCCTTGTTTACACTTTCAGTTTCTCACACCAGAGAAACTGTTCTGTATTTACACACGTGTGTCCTATTTATTTCACTTAAGAGTGTGGCCTCAATGTGCATCCATTTAGCCACAAATGACTCTAGTTTCTCATTCTCTATGGCTTCTTTCTGTCTCTTTAAAAACTTTTTTCAGTACTAGGGATTGAACCAGGGCCTTTGCACCGGGCCACATCCTCAGCCCCTTTTTACCTTGTGCTCTGAGGCAGGGTCTCGCTAAGCTGCGCAGGCTGGGTCTGAACTTGGGACCCTCCTGCCTCAGCCTCCCAGAGCAGTGGGATCACAGGCCTGCGCCACCACACCCAGCTCACTCTGGCTCTCTCTGCCACATGTCCTTGCCCATCCATCTGTGCTCTGTGGGCCAGGACAGTGGAGTCCTGCAGAACCCAGCTCTAGAACTCACCGCACAGGCAGCCAGACAACACAGGACACAGCGGATGCATGCTCACCTACAGTCGCAGAGAGATTGGAGTAGGCAGAGTCACTGGTGGGCACAAAGGTGGGAGAGTGGGAGGGGGACCCAGTGAGGTTGTAAGCTCGCAGTGCTGAAGAAACGACAAGAGACAAAAGCACAATGGATGAGAGAGACGGAAAGCAAACGCAGCCGCCCCATCCCTGGACCCGCTGGCCGGAGGCTGTGTGGCCTCAGTCCCCCTCCCTGCCCTCTTCCCGTTCATCCCGCGATGTCACCACCAGCTCTGGTGACCTTGTGTCTGGAAGCCAGGCATGAGGGCTGCTGACCCCGCAGGCTCGCATCTGGACACTTGGTTGAGAGACAGGAAGTTGAGCTAGGCTGATTCTAAAGCGGCCGCACCTCAAGCATGAGTGGTGGTGATGGCACAAGGACTGACAGAGACGCAGGACTGTGACAAACACAACAGCAGAACACAGCCACACAGAAGGGCAGCCCCACACCCACAGCGTGGCCTTGTGTCCAATGGCATCTCCAGCACCACAGCGTGGCTCGAGGACCTGTGATCCTACTGGAATCGCCGCCAGGGGACTCGCGGGGACTCGGGTCCCATGGGAAAGCGAGGATGGCCCTCAACGCCCCAGGGCCGTGGGACAAGCGTTGAAATATTCAGCTTTACCAGACGTCAATGTGTTCAGCAAACAAAATGCAAACTCGGTGCGATGATGCTGCGTCTCAGGAAGGGTTTCTCTCACAGGGAAAGGGGCTCAAGACACGGTCGGTTACCGCTGACCCAACAAAAATGAGCTCAGTTGAGCAAGCTGGGAAATAGACAGGGGGCTTGCGGCCCTCGTGTGAGGGGACTCCTGAAATCTTAGCTACGGCTCCCACACAAGGCGCTGTCTCGACAACACATTTCCACTTTTGAGATGAGTGCCTGGTGATGGCTTGAAAATCAGGCTCCAAGAAAGGAAACTCAGACCACAACCAGGGAAAGGGGTCTGTTTCACCCCAGCCAGCCAGAGCACATGTGCCCAGAGGTGCTCTCATCCATACAGTGCAGACCACTTGGAGGAACTCGGCCTCTGGGACAGCTGGTATACCCTGCGGCTGGCGAGCCAGCCAGGAGGAGGAGGGTGGCTCTGTCTGGGAGATGCTCCAGGAAGGCTGGGGAAATGCAAATGTTAGCCTCATTTTGAATCCTAAATCTGGCCCTCTGAGCACAGCAATCCCTAAAGATCCAGTGAAGCACTTGGGCTCAGCCTCGAGGATGGCCTCATCCCCACCCACAGCTGTCCCCAGTGCCCAGCTCACCTCCAGTCATGTCCTGAAGCTCCTGGATCCCATCTACATCTTCCAGTGGCCAGTAGTGGGAAGCAGAAGCCAGGACCGCAAACCCTGGGGAGCAAGAACCGACATCTTAATGCGCTGAGGGCGGAAGGGGCTGGAGGGAAGTCCGCCCACTGTGCCGCAGGAGGTGTGAAGTGCGACAGTGACCACAGGCCCTGCACGGGGCCCAGGCTAAACCCAGTACCTAGGCTTTGTTTAAAAAACAAACCTTCAATTAGAAATCGATGAATAGTTCTTTAATGAGAGCAGACAGAAGGGACAGGAGCAGGTGCTAACTCAGGTGCTAACTGCTTTTTAACTCATGAAAACCAAAGCTGCCGCACCTGACAGCAGAATGCCAGAAACTGGCCCATTGG
This sequence comes from Heterocephalus glaber, assembly GCF_000247695.1. The sequence goes on along the minus strand of NW_004624747.1, from coordinate 27,340,682 downwards.
CATCAGGGAAACAGGAGGGCATCCACTGGCCGGCTACTGACATGGTCTTAGAGGGTCTTCGGATGGGACTGGACAGCAGGGAGATGGGGCTACAATGCCCATATACACCAGGTGTTGTTAGAGGCACTTCACGGACACTTCTGCCTACCACCCCACAATGACTTCAAAGGTCACTGCTCCTTCGCTGGTGCATGAAGACAGGGAGCACAGTGTCCCCCACCTCACTGGCCAGCGGCATGGACACACAGGGCAGGCAGCGCCTCCCGCAGCCCCTGACAGGCCCTGGTGTCTCCTGCACCCCGAAAACGACTCCTTTCCAATGTCCTAGGTGATCCTTCTACTCCATGAGGACAACCCTCTGCGTGGATGGATCACTTTCTCTTCACACACTGCATGAGTCGATTAATTCATTGTTCCCATCTGGCTCCATAGTGAGCCCTGGTGATGTCCTGGGTGGCTGCCCACTCGGGCGACCACCCGCTCCCCCACCCACAGGCAGCCAATGTCCCCCCTTCCCTGGAGGAAGTGACCCAGGATCTGCAGCCTGAGTGGTCAGCCGCCTCTGCTCTGGCTGAGTCCAGGGGGCTGTCAGCGTGGAAATAATGGTCCCAGTGACTGAGTGTGTGCTGGACTGGGGAGAAGGGAAAAGGACCAATGTGTTCCTTGTGCTATTCACTGTACCGGAAGCCTCGGAGAGGAGATAATAAGATCACTATTGTCCAGTGATGTATGCTCAATAAGCAAAGCAAAGACCATCCCACACCACAAAGGAATTTAGCAAGGAGACCTGGACAAAGGCAACCTACAAAGCCCAGAGTCTCCCTGTATTTCAACAATAGAGCTGAAAAACAGCAAAACAGTCTCTCTAAATGCAATCAATAAAGAAAAAAGCATTCTAGAACAAAAGAATGAGAACTATACACGATTTTCACGAAGAGAAAAATACAGCAATGCTGAGATTTTAAGAACACTTTAACTGCACAGCTTGACTTGTTCTTGGAGAAGCAGACTCATCATAAAAATATCAGCACCCTTTAATTAACCTAAAGTTATGGGGAGATTTCCTGTAACCTTGAGGAGAGAATTCTTTGGGAGGGGAACTCTGTTTATGAAGCTTATATTTTTAAACACAGCAAGAATAGCCCAGAGGACATGGAGAGGGGTGGAGAAGCTCAGGGGCCCCGGGGGCCACTGGGCTGCAGGGGAGAGGTCACAGGTGCTCCCAGGAATGTGGGACTTCAGGTGAAGGCGGCACTTTAAATCAGAGGGGAAATCCAGCTGAGTCACGGCTCTGGGAACTGGTTAACATTCAGAAACAATTAATATCCCTACCTCACTCTTTACACCACAGAAATTTCGAGATGAGTCAAAATTTAAGTGTAATAGCTGGGTGTGGTGGTGCATGTCTATAATCCTAGCGCTCAGGAGGCTGAGGCAGGAGTATCACTAGTTCCATGCCCACCTGGACTACATTATTGAGTTTGAGGCCAGCTTGAACTACATAGTGAGACCCTTGCTCCAGAAATAACAACAATAAAAGCATAATACATTACTTTTTCAAAATCTCTGTGCAGAAGAAAAAAGACAAATTAAATAAAAGAGAATGCTATTTATATAGCATGTGACAGAAATACACTGATTTCTTTTTAGATGTATTAAATTCAGTCAATTAATAAAACTCCTGTGGGCTGGGGCAGTAGCTTCCTGGTAGAGCACTTGCCTGCCCTGTCTGAGGCCCAGGGTTTGATCCCCAGCATCGCAAAACACACCCAAAGCCCCCTATTAAAGAGGAAAAAGCAACATGCAGCTCAAAGAGAAAGAAATGCACCTTGTTTTTGAATACTTCAGTGAAGGTCAGCCTGGCCCATCACTGCCACCTGCATGGAGTGGGTGGGCAGAGCTCAACTACCCGGCCAGCCAGGGCAGAGTGGCGGGGAGGCTGGAGGTGCCCGAGCCACCTGGACACCCTGAACTGATAGTACCGTAAGTAACAAAACAGATGAATGAGGCTCTAGAAAAATTCAAAGCAGAAATAATTGCCAAGATAACTACAGAGATGGTGAGCAGAGTGAAAGACATGATTAGAGGCTCTAGAACAGAAACAGATAAAAAATAGACGAGCTCAGAACCATGCTGGAAGCCATGAGTGCCCAGCATAACAAAAAAATGGAATCCATGAAACTGATTCAAACAGATATCCAGGAGATTAAAAACTCCATTGAAAGTATGCACAGCAGATTAAGGGAATGTGAAGATAGAATATCAGATATAGAAGACAGGATTGCGGTTAGTGGCCATGACAACATATTTCTTAAAATTAGTAAGGGACCATGAGAAATCAATCCAGCAGCTGCTAGATGATGCAAAGAAGAATAACATATGACTGATAGGAGTCCATGAAAAAACAGGAGAAAGTACAATTGACATTAAAAAAAAAACTGTTCACAGAAGTAACAGTAGAAAACTTCCCAAACAGAGGTAGAGAGTTGGACATACAGATAAGTGAGGCATATAGAACTCCAACTAGCCATGATCAAAAAAAATCTACACCTAGACATATAATAGTCAAGATCTAGAGACCCAACAGAAGAACAAAATCCTACAGGCAGTTAGAGAAAAGAAACAAATCACCTACAAAGGAAACCCCATCAGAATCACAGCAGACTTCTCAACACAAACCCTCAAGTCAAGGAGAGCCTGGAGTGAAGCATTTCAAGTTCTAAAAGAAAATAACTTCCAATCTAGACTGTTGTATCCTGAAAAATTATCTTTCAAAATTGATGGGGAAAGTAGATACTTCCACAACAAAGAACACCTGAGAAATTTCATGAATGCTAAAGCAGCACTCCAAACAATTCTAAACAATATCCTAGAAAAAGGCAATTGAAGGTCACAACTCCATGATGGCCATCAGAGGGAAGCCACCAGACAAGGTAAGAAACTAAAGGGAAAGGGGGAAAAATAAAAAATAAAAGAGCCAAGAACAGTAAAACATCATGACAAGGATGAGTCAATATCTATCAATTATAACCATCAATGTTAATGGCCTCAATTCACCAATGAAAAGAAATAGACTGGCAGAATGGATTAAGAAGCAAAATCCAGCAATATGCTATATACAAGAAACACACCTAATTCAAAAAGAAATCCATAGACTGAAAGTAAAAGGATGGAAAACAGTTCTCCATGTGACAGGAACCCAGAAAAAACCAGGGGTAGCAATCTTATTTGCAGACAAAGTAGATTTCAAACCAAAACTAATTAAGAGAGACAAAGATGGTCACTACGTCCTTGTGAAGGGAACAATCCAAGAGGAAGAGATGACAATCCTAAATATATATGCACCAAATACGAATGCCCCCAACTATACAAAACAAATATTAATGGACATGAAAAACCAAAGAAGCACTCAGAGCTACGGATTGCACACGGTGTAACTGTGGGTATCGCTCTTAGAGGAAGAACAACAGAAGACAGCTTCAGAATTGAGAGAATCAGACCTTTTATGGTATTTTCAGGACTGGCCCCCTGGAGAACTGCATTCCCAGAGCCCCAAAATGGTAGCCACACCCCCAAAGGGGTAAGGTTGGCATTTGATAGGCCCCAGGGACCACAGTTGAAACTGACTCCTAACTCAGAATTACAGGGTTGAGATACAGCCAAAGCTCTGCTCCTATCCACCCTAAGCACTGGAATTTAAAGTGTTTGGTGTAGTTTCTAATCACAGCCGGCTAGCGTTGACCCATGTGGAAAGGATTCTTCTGTGTCGTAATCCAATTCAAATTGCTAACAACAGTGTTTTGAACTGGGTAAGCTGATTGGTTTTGATGAAACAAAGGGGAGACCAAAGCCTGGAATACAGCTTTCAGATCGCAAAAAGGAAAAACAGAAGGCAACACCTGACTGAGCCATGCTACTGCTGTCAACTTGAGGCTTCAGATCAGCTTCTAGCAGAGCAGGAGAAACAGTTACCACTGGTCCTGAGAACAAGAGACCTTTTAAGATAAACAACCTGAGGTTAAAACCCTCACATTTGAAAGCCTAGCCCAGTGGCTCTCAACAGTAATCTCAGCACTCAGGAGGCTGAGGCAGGAAGATCCCCGCAAGTTCAAGGCCAGCATGGGCTACATAGTGAGACTGTCTCAAAAAACCAAGACCTTGGGGTCGGGGATTTAGCTCAGTGGTTCTGCTCCCTGCCTCCCAAGCACAAGGTCCTGAGTTCGATCCCCAGTACCAAAAATAAATAAATAAATACCAAGACCTTAAATTGAGAGAGATTCAAGACTTGCCTAAGGTTAAATACCTAAAACTAGCAAAACTAGTATTTTTATTTCAGTGCATCTGGCTCAAAAAGCATGTTATTTACATTACACAGTGTCTCCTAGCAATGACCAAAGCTTCCCTCCTAATCCCAACTCCTCTTCTCATCTATACTCATCAGAAAAAAAGAGCAATAAGGAAATCAGATCTGATACCTAGAACTCCTAAACAGAGTATCTAGTTTTCTTTCTGACTATAAAGCAATGACAACAACCAAGAGATAATAAATAAAACTTAGGACTGTTTGAAAAAAAACCCAAACAAATAAGCACTAATACAATTGTAGTGGGGGACCTCAATACCCCACTATCACAAATAGACAGATCATCTAGACAAAAAATCAACAACTAAATACTAGAACTGAACCAAGCTATTGAATAAATGGACTAAATAGATGTTTACAGAGTGTTCCACCCCACAAAATCAGAATATACATTCTTTTCAGCTGCACACGGGTCATTCTTCAAAATAGACCACATCCTAGCTCATAGGACATGTCTAAGTAAATGTAAAAGAACTGAAGTTATCCCCTGTATATTATCAGACCATAGTGCAACAAAATTGGAGATCAATAGCATAAGAAACCACAAAACCCCCACAAACACATGGAAATTGAATAACATCCTCCTGAATAACCAATGAGTCACAGAGGAAATTAAAGAAGAAATTAGACAGTTTCTACAAGTAAGTGATAATGCCAGTACAACATACAGGAATCTATGGGACACAATGAAAGCAGTTCTATCCAGGAAATTCATAGCAGTGAATGGCTATATTAGGAAAACACAGAGAACTCAAATAAATAACCTAATGCAGAACCTCAAGGTCCTAGAAAAAGAAGAGCATAACAAACCCAAAGCTCGTACAAGAGAGGAAATTATAAAGATCAGAGCAGAAATCAATGCAATGGAGACTAAGAGAACAATACAAAAAAA
>NW_004624747.1:27287718-27333007 GCF_000247695.1 Heterocephalus glaber | reverse complement strand
TGGGTATCTTCCCAAAAGAATTAAAAGAATCATACCACAGCGACATATGTGCACCCATGTTTATAGCAGCACAGTTTGTAATAGCTAAAGCTTGGAAACAGCCCAAGTGCCCCTCAGCTGGAAACTGGATAAAGAAGATGTGGTTTTTTTATAAAATGGAGCACTACTCAGCCGAGGAAAAGAATGAGAAACTAGAGTCATTTATAGCTAAATGGATGGATATTGAGGCCATCCTCTTAAGTGAAATAAATAGGACACACATGTGTAAATACCAATAGTTTCTCTAGTGTGAGAAACTGATAGTGTAAATAAGGATTAAAATGAATAATTGATAATGTGAAATAGAAAGAAAAGGTCCAAAAGGGTAGGGGAAGTATGAGGGGAAGGGGAAAGGAAAAATTATGAGAAAACGAAAAAATGAAAACAAAGTCTTTGTAAATAGGGAAGGGTGGAGGGGTTGAAGGGCACACAGGGAATGGGGAAAAAATAAGAACCAAGATACACCATGTACAGGTACAAGATCCCAGTGATGAATGTAACTGCATTGTATACCTAAAGTGTACCGATAAAAGAATTTAAGAGAAAAAAAAAAAAAAGAAAGAAAGAAAATCAGTGTGCAGATTCCTCAAAAACTCAAACTATAAATTGGACTGGACCCAGCTGTTCCCCTTCTAGGTATCTTCCCCGAGGAACTGAAGCCATCGTGTTGCAGCAATCCATGCACCCATGTTTAAAGAGGAAGTGAAGATCAAAACAATGCCCACGGGCCGGGGATTCAGCTCAGTGGTGCCGCCGCCTGCTGCGCAAGAGTAAGGACCCGAGTTCAATCCCTGGTACCAAAAAAACCCAAAAAGACTAATGCCCAGGATGAATGCAGTGACCGCACACCACAAACACACTACCCAGAAGTTCTGGCCTGCCCCTCACAGCAGGAGACCGTGAGTGCGCGCCGGCTGACAAAGCTAAAAGAAAGGGTTCTCAGCGTTTTTGCCATAAACGTTGGAGGCAGCAGGCAAATCGGACCTGATTACACAATGTCCAATCGCGTGGCACCCCACTAAGTGCAATGCGTGTGTTTTATCAGCTAAAAATCAATGTGACTTTTAAAAGTCAAGCTCAGAAAAACTGTGCAGCTGTTTGCGTGAACCCCCAAATCCAGGACAGGAGGGACAGAGAGAGGAAGGCGCCTGGCCCGCCTGGTGTGGCTGCAGTGGGACGCGGGGCCTGAGCTGGTGCGAGGGAGGTTTCTGCTGCCCCGACCTCCGGTCCGATCCGGACTCCTGAAAGATCGTCAGTCCCGGATGCAGCCTCCCGCTCACAGGCGTCTGTGAGCCCAGTGCAAGCGTCCACCCACGCCGGGAGCCACTGTCGCGTTCCCAGCCGGCGCCTTTCCCCTCTGTGTCACCCTGGCAAATTGAGGGGCCAGCTGGGGACAGAGTCGGCCCTGGGGCCAGGCTCGCACCCTCTGCCCACACCCCGAGGGACCGCTCCCCACCTCGCCCTCTGTCATCCGTACACAGGGGACAGCTGTGTCTCTCACGGGGCCCGGGGACACCAAGTCCCCGTCCATCTCCACTGACGGAGTCACAGCACTCGGGGCAGGCGGGGGCCAGGGAATGGCGGCCACACGGGGCAGGGGCGGAGGCCGGTCTGTGCCGACCACGGCCAGGCGCCCCGAGAGCATGCGAGCCGCAGCACGGAGTCAGCCACAGCCAGTGTCTCCGCTGGAAGCGTCACGGGACAGCACCGGGGCACAGGCGCGCACGTGGCCGCTGGAATCCACATGGCACCCGCCGGCCCGGCCCAGACCCACACCTGTGCACAGAGGGTGCCACCAGCCAGGCGGGGGTGCCCACAAGCACCGGCCTCTCGCTTTCTTCTTTCGCAGCTGCGGTGGAGCCCCGGCCATGCGCCCTGACCGAGCCAGCCCTGGAGTTCCCGCCTGTGCTGACAGACGGGTCCGCGGCAGAAGGCCTGCCTTCCCCTTTGTAGGTCATTGCATGCGTGTGTGTGCATGCGTGAGTGTCCGTGTGCGTGTGTGCAGTGCTAGGGGTGGAGCCCAGGCCTCACCACTGCCAGGCAAGTGCTCACTGAGCTACACCCCCTCCCTAGGTCTCCCACTTTTAAAGGAGAACCCAGAGATTTTTATGCTTTAAATCTAAAATCGTCCCCAATTTTAAAGTCAGCAGTTTCTTAAATCAAAATCTTTGTGATGCCTACGAGGTGAGCAAGATTCAGTTCAGGTGCCCTGGAAGCGAAACACCCGGGCCCCAAAGATTTCAACAGAACAGAAGGCCTCACCTCTCAAAAGGACGGCCCAGGCCACAAAGGTGAGAGGCGGCAGAGGGTCCAGGCAGCCTGCACGCGCTTCCCCTTCACAGCAAGCCCACGGAGGAGCAAGGCTCCCTGGCTGTCCAGAAGCCGGGGTCCCCCCGCGTTGGGCGGAGAAGCGAGAAGGGCGACGAGGGGAGGGGAGAGAACGTGGGAAACCGAGGAAGAGCGGCGGAGGGGAGGAAGACACAAAGAGGGAGGGACGGCGCTGCACCCACGGTAGGAGTCAGCCCTTCAGAGCCAAAGAGCCTCTCGTCCATGTTTGAAGTTCCAGTGGTGTGCGTGCGTGCGTGCGTGCGTGCGTCCGCGTCGGGGATAGAGACAGAGACGCGGGCAGGCAGGTGGGGATAGCGATTCTCAAATAAATGGAAGCTGTCAGCCTCGGATTTCCACTTTCCTCCAGGTGCCTCTCAAGGAGCTGCGGCCTCGGGTTCACTCAGGGCCGAGCGCTGCGCGCTCCGCGCTCCGGGGCGGCGAGGCCCACGCCATGGGGGAGCTGCCCTCCGCCCACCGCCGCGCTGCTCCACAAACTGCGCAGCCGCCCCGCTCCTCCTCTCCTTCCCTCGTTCCTTCCCTTCCTCCTGCTTTGCTCTCTCTTCTTTCCTTTCTGTACCGGGGGTTGAACCCAGGGCCTTCACACTGAGCTATGTCCCCAGACCTTTTTCATCTTTTATTTTGAGACAGGCTCTTTGCAAGTTGCCAGACTGCCGGGCTGACCTCACACTTGGGACCCTCCCGCCTCAGCCGCCCAGGACACTAGGGTTACAGCTGTGCACCGCCACACCCTGCGCAGCCACCTCTTTTGAATGGGGTCCAGCTCAGAGGATGTCTCCTTTCTGGCTCCTCCCCCCGGACAGCCCCTCCGGCTGTCTGGAGTGCGTGCTTAGTGTGCGTGTCTGTCTCCTGCGTCGGCCTTTTTGCTATTTGAGGGTGACGTCCGTCCGTCTCTCTTGTCCCCTACGTAAAACAGAAATTCTATTTTCTGCATTTGAAATCTCCCAATTTCCTATGCTATCAATTAAAAAATTACCATAGAGGTAGAATGAATGATCGCGTGCAAGACTGAGTAAACACGACATAATTACACATATTAATCCTGGTGCCCCGAGAACATCTCTATTGCCAAATTTCCATCTGCTTTTACAATTTCCACTGTGAATACATTTTGCTTTTTGCACTGGGAGGTGCAGTTTCGGCCGCCCGTCTCACCATGTGGCACTGTGTAAACACGCAGAGCTGTAATCACTATCATTATCTGCTTTGGCTCTCTGTCTTCTAAAAATAGGGCTGCGGAGCTGCCCTGACCTCCTGGAAACGGACTGGACTCGTGGCTCTGGGACCCAGCACCCAGCCCTGGCTAAGGACACAGCCTGCTTCCCAAACAAGCACGACCCATGGCAGGGCGAGTTCTCGGGCTGTGCAAAGCAGCCTGCAGCTCCCTGGCCACGCTGTGCTGGGCTTGGATGAATCGGCCTCACACCTCCGTGGCTGTCATGGAAACGGGCTGCAGGGAGGGCTCAGCCCCCGGGCCAGTGCCCCCTGGAGCACTGGGAGTGGGGTACCAGATCCCTCCTGTCTCTATTGTTCCTCTACAAGGACAGTCCCCGGTCACAGGCAAACACAGGCACGGCAGAGGTGCAGACGAGCTCTGTTCTGAGATTATTTTCCAACCAAACACTGATGTACACAGGACAGTACTGATGTACACAAATGGGTAAGGACCCATCTGGTTCCCTGGCTCAGTGTGGACAGACTTGAGGTGTAGGCACCAGGCCACCCCGTGGGCACCGCAGGTTCCCCAACAGCTACCTCGTGGACTTGGTGTGCCAGGCTACGGCGGCAGAGCTGGGTGATCCTTCTCTAAGCACAGTTTAGTGGCTGTGGTGAGCAAGCTCTGGCTGTCCCAGGACCCTGCCGAAGCCCCAGACCTGGGTGTGGCCATGGCCCTCCCCTGCCTGGGAAGTGGCTGTCAGGGACCGAGTGTCTGCCCCAGCTCCGAGGTCCCAGCTAAGCCCGCCGGGGTCTGACCAGCTCTGGAACCCTACACAGGTCACGGCACAAAGGCCTCACTGCACTGGTGGGCTGGCAGGGGGCAGGACAGAGAGAGCCGCACCAGCGTGGGCAAGGCCAGTGGGGAGGTCTTGGACAGACTGTAGGGCAGCGCCCAGCTCCCGCTCCCCAGGGCAGTGCTTGCTCAGAAAGGGCTCTTCCTGCCCTAAGTCCCGACGGGGAGGAGCGAAGTCTGGAGCAGACTGAATTCAAACTGCTCCCCGCAAGTAGGGTCCAGAATGGGAGCTCACATGTGGGTACATGCGGACTCATGTGCACATGCGTGTGGATGTGTGTGCCTGCATGTGATGTGTGGACCCATGTGGATGCCATGTCCAAGGGAGAAGCTGGAAAGGGCCCCTGCAGCTTCTGCTCTTCAGGGAGCAGCAAGGACGGGCTGGTCTGGGGGCCCATGCCGCTCTGACCTCCTGGCCCCAGACACCTGGGAGCAGCGGCTGGCTCTTCCCCACCCTGGCCCCAGGGGGAGCGAGGTCCTGGTCATTCCGGTGCTGGGCGCCACCTCCCCCTACCCCATTCCCAAGCCTGAGACCCCCGCATTTGTCTGAGGAAAGGGGAACAGGTGGGAACCCTGGGTCTTTGCCCCTCTTTGAGCACAGGGTCTAAGACAAGGCTTGAAACGTTGGTAAAGTGGAGGCAGCAGCGTCCCTACCCCGAAGTGGGTGACAAGGACCAAACGCCCCAGCCCCGTGTGCCATCCCAACAGACAGGCGGGGAAAGCTGGTGTCAGCGACGTGGGTCCGAGCCCTGGCGGCTGCTCCCCACAGGAAGCCTGTGTGGTCTGGGGTCCAAGTCAGTGCCGCTCACCAGCCCCTGCATCCCCTAACAAAGGGGGACCCTCACAGGGGTCCCCATGAGAGAGCCCGGTGGAGCCCTGGACTGAAGAGTCCCTGCCCCCAAGAGTTGCACCCCACTGTCCCCGAGCAAATCCCGCCACCCCACTTCTCCTTGGAGGGGTGCAGAACCCAGGACAACAGCCCACCAGGAATCCAGCGGGGACTGGCACTGAGGACGCACAACGTGAGCTAAGAGAAGACCGGGCCGCCCGGGAAGGGGGTCCCCTTCATCAAGAGGTTTCCTACGCCCCAAGAAGAGGCGGCAGGACAGAGACCGCTGTCACCAGAGCTCCGAGTCACGGACCTGGGCGGTGGAGTGGCCTGGGACAAAGTGTGCATGCAGGGCCTGGCAGCCTGAGGGCTGAGCAGACAAACAGCTGTGGACAGAGAAGGTGGCCCAGCAGGGGCTTACCTGGGTGGTCTTGGGCCCGGGGGTGGGCTCCTCGCACCTGCACAGGGAAAGTGGCAGCGTGAGACTCGGCTGGAGGGCCTGCAGACACCCAGCTGGCCACAGCCTGGGGCCGTACCTGACACGTGCAGCACAGGAGCAGCAGCCAGAGGTCCCTGCAGCGCAGGGGCCCACGCACCCGCATGGTGGGAGTCCCGGCGGGGCGGCCCCTCACCTTCGCCCGCTCTGGGAGAGGGACATGTACCCCAGCTCGGCTGAAAGTCTGCTCCTTGGGAGCACACAGGGCGTCTCCTCCGGCTTGGGGCTGGAGCCCGGCGGATCCCTGGCGCCTGTCCCAGTGGGAAGCAGGGGAGAAGCTGCTGGCTCAGGATCGCACGGCCCAGGGAAGTAGGCAGGGCTGCCCGCCTTGGCCTCCAGGGCTGCTGGGTCCCCAGCGCCTCAGTGTGGCTGGCGGGAGAGTCCTGGCTCCCGCGTCTGCTGCCTGCTGTCCCGCGGGAGCTGCCTGGTCTGGCTCCTTCGCACCTCGTCCAGGGCGGGTGGAGCCAGTGATGTCAGCGCCTCGACTCCCCACTCCTTCGCGTCCGGCCCAGGCTCCTGGGTCCTAACACCAGCTTCCCGGGAAAGCTGGACGGAGTGGGGCGGGGCGGGCTCAGGCTGGGAAGGGTGCGCGTGACTGTGAGTGTGCAAATGTGCATGTGTGGGTGCATGGCTGTCTGCGCGTGTTGGAGAGCAGAGCAGTGTGTGTGTAGATGCACGCGGGGCTCCAGCCCAGCCCCACGGTCCTCGTGGACACCGTCTGCGAACAGTGCCGGCCGTGGCCTGACCCTGCGCCCCTTCTACCTCAGCACCTGCCCACCACACCCCGAGCACCTCACTGCACAGCCTCACTGCTCAGTGCGCCCTGCACTCACGCAGCCACGCCGTGCCTCAGTTTACCCAAGCCGTGAGTTTCTCCGGTCTACTCCGAAGAGCAGCCGTGCCTGTCGGGGACGGGGCCCTGGCACTCCGCCCCCAGCGCTCTCTGAACAGCCCCCTCCTGGGCGCCCATCGGGAAGGAGGACTGCCCTGCTCCAGGGGGGCGGGGGCACGGAGGTGGACGCACACGGCCCCAAGGCAGAGCCCGGAAAGCACGCAGCCCTCTGACCATCCTGTAATCACCACCGAAAGCAGAAAATAATCCCAGAAACACTGCACGCAGAGTCCCAACTGTCCTGACTTTAAATGGGAATCGAGAGCCAGCCAGAGCCGCACACTTCCTAAAGCAGGAGGAACGGCAGGGGTGGGGGGTGGGGGGGGAATGGTTATCTGATGGCGAACTCCCTGCAGCTGGAGCTGGGGCGGACCCCAGGCCTCCCGCCCCTCCCAGCCAGAAAACCGGCTCCGGGGCCAGGCTTTTCGATGGTGAGCTTTCCCTGTGCCTTGGCCAGGGCTGCGGGAGGCCAGGCCACCAGCTCCCAGCCCGGCTTCCCCCCATCAGAGGGAGGAGGGGCTGCAGCAGGCTGCTCTCAGCCCCTCCAAACCCAGGAAGAGTTCAACAGATCACTGAATATGTGGGCTCCCCACCTCCAGGGCCAAACAGCCAAGCGCTCGCTCTCCCCTTCTCAGGAGAGTCTCGCATGTGCTCCAGGCTGGCCTTGAACTCACTATGTAGCCCATGCCGGCCTCAAGCCTGCAGCATCCTCCTGAGATGATGGGTGTGACATTCCTTCAAGTTAAAACCCCCTTTAGGTGATGACAGGCACCCAATTCCATGGACAGGGTGAGACAGTGATAAAATGAACCAAGCCTGCGTCTGCAGATGCCTCTTGTGCCCAGCCCAGGCCCCAGGTCTTGCTGCTGGCTCCCCACCTCTCTGCACCTGAAAGCAGCATTTCCAAACCGTGCAGAGGTCAGACAGTAATTATTTTTGTTGACAAGTAAAATTCACACACTTATAAGGGTGTGGCTTCCCTGCAAACTTCTCCTTGCCAGCCTGAGAATTTAAACTGGGATGCTGGGTGTGGCCCTGAGGTCCTGCTCTTGATTGCTTAGAAAGACTAAAGCAAGCCAATCAGTCCCGCTGTCATCTGAGCCCCTATGAATAAGAATGCAGAAAGCGTTGCTTTAGCAATTTTTATTTTGGTCTTTTTTTTTTAAGACAAGGTCTTGCTATGCAGCTGAAGCTGGCCTTGAACTATGTACGCCAGACTGGCTGGGAACTTGAAGGAATCCTCCTGCCTCAGCCTCCCAAGTGTGTGCCACCACGCCCAGCAGCGTTTCTGTGCACAGCACACGTGTGTGAGCCATGCTCGGCCCAGAACCCCATCAGCGGCTCCCACCCTGCCTGCCCACCGCCCCCTGGCCGTGCCCCTGCACGGACTTGTCAGACCCCACACAGAGGTGCCCTCTTGCAGGACAGCCTCTGCGCCTGGCCACTGTGTGCCCTGATTTGGGGCGTGGCATGAGGAGCACGTGGGTCAAGGAGGGGAGCGGAGCCCCCTCTGCCCTCACCCAAGGCCCCCAGGTCCTGAGTGCCTCTGCCCTGCTGTCCTCCATCCCCACGCACTTGGCGCTGGACACCTGCTCCCCCCAGACGCAGTGGGCGCTGAGCAGGACCCCAAATCCAGGTGTGGCGAGGGCCCAGCCTGCACTCTGACTGGGCACCACTCAGCGGCTCACATGGACACCACCAGGGGCCGCCAGCAGGGGACAGACGGAGACCCCATGCTCACGCGGGGCAGTGTCCCCAGCCGGGACCTTGGGCCGGCAGCTCTCAGGGCCCAGGTCGGCCTGGACAGCTTCAGAGCCCCATTAGACCAATGTAACACACACACACACACCGTACAGTCACACGCGCGTGCACACACCGTACGGAGACACATGTGCACAACTTGTGGCCCAGTAGGAGATGGAGCCATCCCTGATCCCTGGCACAGGTACTGCTGACACCAGTCTCCTGTCTTACACACGAGACCCAGCGTTCCTTCCAAAGCCACGACACACATGAAAAGCAAGAGAAAGAAAACTGACAGTGGTGGTGCATGCTGGGAATCCGAGCACACTGGAAGCTGAGGCAGGAGGATCTCAGGCAATCAAAGTATAAGACAAAAAGGTTAAATACAGCAGTTTGTACATGAATTATTCCACTGAAAGACAGGGAGCATCCTTAGGCTGACGGGGGATTTGTGCAGCAGTGGAAATGGTGTGCAGAGGAAAAGAGGAATTCTAACCCCCTGCCCTGCCTGAGCCCCTGCAGCTCAAGGAGGGGCCGCAGCGTGGGAGATGCATCAGGGCGCCCAACAGGAAAGCGCGGTGCAGAAGGAGAAGGCCAGAGACCCACGTCTGTGCGGCAGGCGGTGCAGGAGCAGAGTGAGGGGCGAAGACAGTGCCTGGAACAAGGAGACACAAGCCAGGCGCGAGGGGTTCAGGCACCTGCAGCAAGACCAATGGTAGACGCACACAGACAGGGTCACACACACGGGCACACGGCACACGTACATGGACACAGAGGCACACGCGCACATGGGCACAGAAGCGCAGCGCAGGCTCCGAGTCAAACTCCACAGTGTTTAGGGTCGTCAGCTGGAATCCACACCGTGAGCTCCTCCAGAGCGAGGGTATGCGTCCAGGCAGGGGTGGCAGTGCTGACTGCTGACGGGGCAGCATTCCTTTACTTTGTCTGTGCCGTCCACGCTGGCAGCGCACGGTGACCGCTCAGTGTCTCCCACCTTCTCACCCCACCTCTCGCTCCCCTCCCACTTCCAAAGTGCAGCCTGCTTCCCACCTTCTCGTTCACTTTGCTCTTTGGTTGACGTTTACTCTGGGTTTCTACACACAGACATCATGCGATGTTTAGCCTTGCGGGTGAGGGCTTCTCTTTGGGGGTGATGGAAATGTTCTGAAGTTAGTGGAGATGATTGTGCAACTCTGTGAAAATACTAAAAGCTACTGAACTTTACACTCTAAAAAGTGAACGTTCATGCCTGCAATTAAGCACTCAGGAGGCTGAGACAGGAGGACCTCCACATATGAAGAAAGAAGAATAAACACTTTTCCAGACAGAAGCAGAAAGAAGTCATGAGCTCGGAGCGGAAGCAGGAGACACAGAACTCCCTCCCTCCGAGGACAGAGCCACGCCGTGCCAGGCCGAGATCCCTCCACACAGAGGAGCCTCCTTCTTCTCCCGTGCCTGGATCACTGCTACCTCCTCAGAGACTGGGACACCGACCTCTGAGTGAGTAGGCGGATGGGCCTCGCTCCCAGCGTCCTCGAAGCAGCCATGCTTCTGTGGCGAAGCCTCACCTTCCCAAAGGAAATGAATCGCTGGAGCTGAGCAACGCTGGGGCCAGAACATGCGACCGCTGTGCGTGGGGTCACATGGATAAAGATAAAGACGGGTCGATCTGGACCGCAGAGAGAGGGGGGTGATGGGGAGAGAGGGCCCAGTACGCTGAGAGGCTGAGCCAGGAGGAATTGGAGTCTGACCCCAGCCCAGGCAATTTAGCAAGATCCTATCTCTAAGGGCTGGGGATGCAACTCTGCGGGAAGGCCCTGGGGTCTGTCTCCACTCCAGAGAGAGAGGGAGGGAAAGGGAGAGGGAGGGAAAGGGAGAGGGAGGGAGAGAGGGGAAGAGGGAGGGAGAGGGAGGGAGGGGGAGGGGAGGGGAGGGAGGGAGGGGCTGCTGGCGCTGTTTCTCAAGAGACTCTGCCTCGCACAGTCCTGCAGGAGGAAACAGACCTAGCAGGGACGTAGGAGAAATGAAGAGGCTGGCGCACATCTGGATCTAATTGTCACTGATGGAGCACCCCACCCAACCACAGCAGGAGCTGCGCGCTCAGGCACACACGGGACACAACACCCACCCAGAGAGCCCATAAAACAAAATTTAATCAACACGAGAGAATATAAAATACACTCTCTGGATATCATGAATCAAGCTATCAATCCACAGCAGAAAGCTGGCAGGTCACTTAGCAATCAAAAATGTATTCTCGCCTAATCTGTGAGTAAAAAGTAATGCCCAGATAAACTAGGAAATTGTCTGAGCTGAATGGAAATGAAAATGCCACTGATCACAACGGGTGGCACAGCTAAAGCGGGGCTTAGAGGGAAAAGTATGGCATGGAATGCCTATGTTAGAAAAGAAGAAACACCCCACATCAGTGACCTATGCCCGTGTCATAAGAAATTAGAAAAACTAGAGCAAAATAAACCCGAGTGAAGCAGTAGGAAAGGAAGAAGTAATGAAGCGACCGTGGTTCTAGGTGGAGAAACTGCTGCGTAAGGGAAGATCTCAGCACCATCCCTGCTTTGCACTCTGGCGTCACAGAGACAATGTTACAATATTCCCTTCCCCAACATCAGCTCCTGCCACGGCCCCCTACTGTCAGCTCTCTCCTGTTTTCTGACCACACTGATCCGGCATTTCGGCTCCTGCCCCTCACACGCCTGTGTCCACAGGGCTCCTCCTGGGGTACCCTTCCCCAGCTTCCTCTCAAATTCAACCCTGCGCCACCTTAGTGTATCAGTTGGCTTTCCACCATTCAAGCAAAATATCCGGTACCTGTAACATAAAGGAGGAGAGGTTCACATTGGCTCACGGTTCCAGAGGACTCAGTCCATGGCTGGCTCCAAGGCAGGAGTGCTATGACGGGAGGCCTGGGGAAGGAATCTGCTCGCCTCCTGGTGACCAGGAAGCAGAGACAGCAGAGAATACCCAGAGAGGAGGAGGCCAAGAACCAGATCTGCTCCCCAAGGTCACACCTGACCCACCAGACACCCGCAGAGCGAGCTTTACCAGCCTTCTGCTGGCTCTCCCGCCAGTCACGTTGACAATGAAGACTCGCTGTCACACTCAGGACGCAGTGGCTCCAGTCTCCAACCCACAACTCAACACTGAATGCGAGGTGCTGTCCCGGCCTCTCCCAGGCACCAGTCACCTAACGCCTCTGACACTCCCACAAGGTGGTCCTGAGGGCAGCCAGGCGGCGCCTTCTCACGGTGCCCCGCCTCGAGGCCCCCCCCAGCTCCCGCAGACACTCCCTCAGCCTCCCAGGGTTTCACCTCCAAAGCTGTCTGGGGTGTGTGGACTCTGCCCCAGGGAGGAGCCCGGCAGCAGCAGCCCTGGCTTCCGTGGTGCCCGTGTCTGTCCTCCGTGGCACCCGTTTCCAGTGCGCTTCCTCGGTCCCCGGAGCGCCACCCTCCTGCCCAGGAGTGAGAATGGAACTGCCCAGGAGGCAGCCACAGTGCCACTCTGGGGAGCCCAGGCGGGGCCCCTCCCCATGCCCCTTCTCAGGGGTCCCTCTCCGCATCCCTCAGCACAAGGCTGCTGCCCAAGGCCCTGCAGCACCATCGGGCCGTGTCCCCCCTGGGGACAGCAGCAGACAATGCATTATTGGCTGGCGGCTGAGAACAAGGGGAGGAAGCGACCGTCCTGACCTCTCCTTTTGGGAGCCAGAGCCTCACAGGGCCACCTCCCACTGTCCGTGCTGCCCGTACATCGTGTGCTATTCCGCTCACTTCAGGAAGCCGATGTTGTGCTGGGGCTTTGCGGATGGCCTCGTGGGGCGCTCTCCTCTGGAGGCCTTGTCAGCTGTTGGCGGAGTCTGCTTTACACACGCCCGGCCGCTGGGCTTCTCCCCGTAGGGCCTCCCTTCCCCGGAGCCCCACCCCGAGCCCCAGAGGAGCTGCTGTTGCCCACGGCGCTCTTTGGAAGGTGAAGGGGGCTGTCGACTGCTTCGGGGCCGTGACTCCCTAGGGAGAAACTGGGAAGGAGGCCACGGGCCGGATGGGTCGGGTTAGGGCGCCTGGCCCCGGTGACCTGCAGGGCTGGCCCGGGCAGAGCCTCACTGGATTCCCCAAGGAGCCGGACGCTGCCATCTGCAGGTCAGCAGCCTCCTGAGTGCAACGTCTCTGTGTGGACAGCCAGTGGCTCGCATTACTCATCCCCTGACTACAGAAAACAGCCAACCCGGAATGTGAGGAATTTGGACGCAGAAAGCCGTTATGCCCCGAGCTCGTGTTTGCTTCGAACTCACCAATGAAGGACACGCACCGTTTGCACGGTTGCCGCTCCCTGCGAGCCTCCTTCCTCTCCCTCCCTTCCAGCGTGGCTCCCATGGGGCCGCTGCTCTGCTCCCTCACACCTGTGTCTAGAGAGCCCGGCAGGGAATGCCAGGGGACTCGCGGAGCAGCATGGGAGCTGCCGCCCTGTGGTCGGTTCATGAGAATGATGCTAAATGGGGCCCTGAGCTTGGGTTCTGACCTGTGCGGGGTGCGGGTGGTTTTAGGAAAATCTGAAATCACCTGCACAATCAGAATAAAGTGCTTCTAAGGAGCCTGAGCACTGGGCAGGGCGGAGACAGGCGGAGGATGTGGATCACAAGCCAGCAGGGCACGGTGGCACCTGCCACCCGGGCTGGCACCCACGGGGCAGCCACTGAGCCAGCAGGGAAGCGGGCGGGCGTGTGGCCTGGCCCCGGGTCACCCTGCCTCCTCCCTGGGGAAACGGCCTGAAGCTGGGCAGACCCGGACCTCCTCGGGGCCAGGCAGGTGGGGGGCCGTGGGGCCGACTTGGCGGGGAGGCGCCGGAGGGACGCCCAGGACCCCACGCCCCGACCCGGGAGCAGCTCGCCGTGACACCGGCCCCCGACATGGTCGTGGTGGCATGCCGTGGTGGCTGGCAGCATCTCGGTCCTGGGACCAGGCTCACGGAGCAGCAGCGAGTGCAGACCCCGCCCCCAGGCCCTCCGGGCTGTGGCAGGAGCATGCTGTTTGTTCTTAACGCCAGCTTCCCTGGGCTTTCATAGTGCTGAGCCCAGGCCCTCTGCACTGAGCCACATCCCCAGCTTTTTGTTTTTAATTATTTTTTACTTTGAGACAAGGTCTCACTAAGTTGCCCAGGCCGGGCTGAAACTTTCCATCCTCCTGCTTCGGCCTCCCAGAGGGCTGGGACCACAGGTGTGCGCCACTGCACCAGGCTCTTAACACCCTCTGTGCAGAAGAGAAAATGGGCCCAGAGAGGCGAGCAAGCCACCCTGGCCCGGTCTGTGAGGAAAGGATTTCACAGAAAGGAAGTGGACCTCGGGAAAGCCCGCGCCCCGCCCTCCACCCACTCGGGGCGGCGCCAGCGCCAGCGCAGGCCCACAGAGGGCGCCTGACCATGCGGAAGGACAGGCCTCCTCCAAAGGCGGGAAGCCGGCGGGGCCGGCCGGCTGGGCAGCCTCTCCTCGCCCTCCTCCTCCCAGAGCCTCCTCCCAGCAGGGCGCGGTGGGGCCCGGGCTGGGGGAGGCGCAGGCGTCGCGGTCCCCAGTGAGAACGGACCCGGAAGGAAGCGTGCTCCATCGTGAGGACGCGGAGCGGAGGAAGTGCTCCCCAGGGTCTGGGGACGCACGGCGTTTTCTATTCGAAGGGAAAAATTACACCGCAAGGCCGAAAGTCAGGGACAGCGAATCCAGGGAGAAAACAAACACGAGGAGCAGGAGGAGCGAATCTCGCCCATGTGCCGCGGTGCCCATAGCTCTGAGTCAAAGTGGCTGTAAAATGTGTGGCCAAGTAGGAAGAATCATTGCTAGGTTGCTTTGGCCTTGTCGCCTAAGCCAGATGCAGACTCACACACAAGCACACGCAGCAACCATGCGAGCCGGCACTCGGCAGGAGAGCAGCAGGGCACCCCAGGAGGAAAAACAGATAGGGCCACAGCCTGACCCTGAGCCCTGTTGGTCCAGGCCTCATCGGCTGCCGATGGAAGCCAGAGGGCAATGGATTGGTCTGTGGTCGAGCGGCCAGGGCGCTCTGGCTGCAGGTGCAGCTGTATCCAGGGCTCCATGTCGTCCTGCTGTGGGCTCTGCTCATCCCTGACCGCTGCACGGCGAGGAAAGGCCTCATGCTCCCTGATTCTCTGTGATTATCATTAGACCCGTTTTCTGATCAGTGCCATAAAGAAACAGGAATTGTTTGCATTTCAGTTATCAAGGAGAGAACGGTAACCAATTAATTCGGGCAAATGAATGTGAGGGGGAAGAGCCACAAGGGAGAGGTCGGTGTTCTCCCAGATGGGACGCCTGGCTCGCTGCGCTCAGGTGGGAGAGAGGCGTGGGACAATGAAGTGTGGGGACCCCAGAAGTCGGGGTGGCTCCTCCCCGGGGCACAGAAGCAAGCTGACCACCAAGCGAGGGTGTCTCGCCCGAAGGAGGAGGCCGAGGTGCGTGCCCTCGGCCCAGCTCTGCCCAGGACGCCCGCTGCCAGGGGGCGACTTCATGCCTCCCGGTCCCCCTCACCTAATGTCCCTGGTGTCGTCGGACCTCAAGTCACACACCCTGGCCTTCACGCTCCGGCCCATCCAGGAGAGGAGCCACCTGTGGTCCCTGCAGGGACAGGAGGACTGGCCCAGGGCCCAGGAGCAGCTGGAACCCAGCCCGGGACAGGGGCGGAGCACATGGGGCCAGCGCTCGGCCTCCTGGGTCCTGAGGAAAACTCGCAAGGCCCAGGACAACTCCAGGCCGGAACAGCTGAAGTGGGCTGCGGAGGCCAAGGGGCCGGCCTTTCCAGGATTCCGGACAGGGAGTGCAGGGAGCAGAGAAAGGCGGCAGCAGCCGCTCCCCCAGGCAGGACTGGGGGATGACCGAGACTGGCCCGTTCTCCTGAGTGCTGCAGACAGGCTGCGAATTCCAGATTCTGCGTAAAACTGATTTGTCCACCTGCACAGTTTAAAAAGTCTGGAAATATGTAGGCCAAGTCCTAGGGTCAAACAGCTGTCTACATTCACAAAAGGGATCTGACAACACCACGTGGGTCAAAAATCAACTTGGTTCCCGGGCGTGATGGTGCATGCCTGTGATTCCAGCACTCAGGAGGCTGAGGCAGGAGGATCGCCGTGAGTTTGAGGCCAGGCTGGCTGTATGGTGAGTTCAAGGCCAGCCTGAACTACACAGAACAACCCTGTCACAACAAAAAACAAATCGGGCTGGGGATTTAGCTCAATGGTTCCAGCGCCTGCAATCACAAGGTCCCGAGTTCGATCCCCGGTACCAAAAAAATCCCAAACAAACCCATTTGGGCTGTTACCACGAAATGCCACAGTCGGGCAGCTTATAAACAGTAGAAACATGTGGCTCACAGTTCTGGACCTTCAAGGCCAGATGGGGACCTGGCAGCCCTGAGCATGGCAGGCTCTCCATGTCCTCGAGGGTTGGTGTGAGGCCCTCTCCAAAGCCCATGCTGCAGGGCAAGGACTTAGCTCAGTGGTTCCGCCACCTGCCTCACAAGCACAAGGTCCTGAGTTAGATCTCCGGTACCAAAAAACAAAAACCATGCTGCTCACCTACAAGGCCCCAGCCAGACCTGACCACCACCCAAGGGCTCACATCCGGCACCAGGGTCTTGGGCTGGGGTTCACCATGTGCTGGGGGCTCAGACCACAGCAGGTTGCCACAGACGCTGCAATCCCTAAGCCAGGAGAAGCTACACGCCGCCCTGTCATGGCTCCCGATTAAGTAATGGTTAAGGAAGATCGAGCGGCAGAGCCGCTGCAGGGTGACACTTGCCATGAGACCTGTCAACAGCAGGGCCTGGGAGCTCGGTAACCAGGCCCCACGACATTGCTGAGTGATACGAAATGGTGTTCTGCAAACCCTAAAACATTTGCCTCCAAGTGGGAAAACAGACCTTTCAACTTGAAAAAAGGCGATTTCTGCATTCAGCTTTCCTGATAATTTTGCATTCCCTGGCGGTGTTAAATGTTGCTTAGATTTATAATAGAAAGCAATTACCCGACGAATTCGCCGTCTTCAGTTAATATGGTTCCCTTCAAACTGCAGTGTTTCTGGGGAAACAGATAAAAAGCCCGGTTTAAGCTATCACATTTGGGGAAGCAATTCCTTTTATATCTTTTTAAAAGTGATTACAGACTAATTTGGTTTGCCAGAAAAGCCAACGCCTAGTACACTTGTACTTTATTTTCTTGGCATTCCTCAGTCCTTTAATTTTTTTGCAATTAGGGAAATATTTGATAATAGCTTCTCCAACTTGAGTCAGATTCTTCTCTCCTCCCTCCCTCCCCCGACCCACCCAGCTTTTCCCAAATCCACATGGTGGGAGACTCAGCCCAGGCCCCGAGGTGTTTTCCAGCTGGGGCTTCTCGGGATCCCCGCAGTGGTTCTGCCCATGGCCCCAGGAGCCGAGCCCTCTCATGGGGACAGGACTTGGGCCCAGTACGTGCCAGGCCCCCCATTCCATCCCCAGCATCCGGGAAAGGAAAAAACACTCAAGGCCCAGCATGTAAGCGGGAGGGAGCCCTGGCTGCATGAGGCACGGGAGATCACGTCTGTGGCCCGACCCGTAAGCGGCTGCCTGCCCTGCCACCCTTGAGAGGGGACCCTGGTCCCGCCCACGCCGGGCACTGTCTTCCCGCCCGTCTCGGCCACCGTGTGGCTCCTGGTGCTTCCCGGCACCCGAGGGTGGTGTCTGCCCTGGGCCGGTTCTGGGAATAGCAGCTGTGGGCTGTGCCGCCCGTCCACCCAGCCCCACCCCCGAGCTCCCCTCTTCCTCCCCCTGCGCCCAGGGTCGGCCTGGCTCCCCAGGCCTCTGCACAGCGGGACGGTCACCGGCTAGGGACCCTGCAGCACGCTGACTGCGAGGCTTCCGCACGTCTCTCCGGTGCCTGAGGACCCCAAGGGGCTGCATCTACACTTCAGAGCTGTGGGACAGAGCCCAGGCCCGACCTTGCACGTGGGCGTCTCTGGGGTGAGCCCTGACCAGGCTCCCGGCCACCCAGTCCCCAGGCCTGACCCCGCCACATGATGCTCCACACCCCCAGCTCTTTTCTAAACTTCCCTGCCGCCTGAGGAGCAGAGTCCCTCTGGCCTCCGCTGGGACTGGGAGCTGACTAATGACACGACACATGTGACCTCAGCAGGGAGGAATGTGGACACGGCCGCTCTTCCCCGCCAGCTCTGACTCCCGCCTAGCAGCCCACCAGGCCTCGGGGCCTAACTACACTGGCCCAGCATGCTCTAGCCACGCGTGCGCTGGCAAAGGCCCCGAGGCTGGTCTAGTACCAGGGTGGCCCCAGGCTCTGGATCCTGGGCGACAAACCCCCAGGGGGGGGCCTGGGGCCAGTGTCACGGATATGCCATCCCCACAGCCCGGGGAGGCTCTGCCAGGGCCAGGCCCCGGCTCAAGTCTGACTCTGCCTCGGGCTTCCGAGGCCATTGTGCTGCAAGGCCCTGCGTGTGGCGGCCATCGGGGTGGATGCCGCCCTCAGCTGCCCGACCCCTGCCTCCTGCACCCAGCCAGCAGAGGGCGGAGGGTGACACCACCATGTGCCCTGCATTTGCCTCTCCACACAGGGCATCACACTGTTCTGCCATGTCCCCCGCCACCCCTCGCCACTGGTGAACCTGGCAGGAGGCCACAAGCCAGTCAGACCTGTACCAGGACCAGAGGACGCCAGGCAGAGTGCCCAGCTTTGCCACCGAGCCCAGGGACCAGGCGGAGAGTGTCGGACACCGGCCATCAGGCTCTGGCGCAGGGCTTGGCGCCTGGCACCTGACAGGGAGGTTTCTGGGAGCACAGGGCCCAGCCTGGGAGCTGCAGCCCACCACAAGACTGACCCTGGTCACCCCACATCAGCATAGAAACTCGGGCTGCCTGGGGGCTACAGTGTCCTATGGCAGAGACCCAAGTGGCAGTCTGCAGACTGAGCCACGGGACCCTCTGGCTTGGAGGCACCAAGCGCAGGGAGCTGGGGCTGGGTCCCCCCACGGCAGACAGGGCGAGGGAAAAGGATAAGGACAGAGGCATGCTGCAACCACTGCTCCCGACCAAGCCCCGACCTGAGCCTGCACCTCCTCTGCCTGCAGGGGGCGCCTTAACCCCTGCCACTCGCAGGCCAGGGGCGGCTGCCTCCGAGGAGGACGAGGCCACCTGTGCCCAAAGCCGCCGCTCCTGCCGCCCTGGTAGGTAGCGCAGGGCTTAATAGCTGTCGGCATCTGGCAGGGCCTTGCGACCGGCAGGCTGGGAGCCGCTCCCGGCAGGGGAGGACTGGCCTCGGCCGCCCACCCCGGCCACCCGGGCTCTCCCTCCCCCAGAAAGTGACAGGTTCGCCTGGCCTAGCACGTGCCCAGCTTCCTAGCCTCTGCAGGCGGCAGGAACCACAGGCCTGGCTCTGCTGCCCCCTGGTGGCGGTGCCCCGCGGCGCCGGCTGTCCTCCCCGGTGGCCGCCCTCCGCTCCTGCCCCACCCAGCGGGGCTGTGAGCTCACACGGAGGTCCCAGCGCCCCGCCTCTCCGCCCCACAGGCTCCTCGCCGTGCCTGTCCCTGGGCGCTCCGGCCCTGGCACCTGTGGCCCTTCCCCGTCTGCAAAGGAAAGGGCTGCGGCACGGGGCCCCTCGTCCTGGCCCGGGCAGATGAGCGCTCGCTGGCTGCCGGCCTGGCCCTTGTGGCTGTGTGTCGGGCTCTACTGGAGCCAGGCCGACCGTGCGCAGAGTGACTCCCGGAGCAGGACAGGTGGGAATGGCCTCGGGGCCTGGGCCTGGCCGGCTTCCAAGTGGCCCGTCCTCCGGGGCCCCTCTGGCCCAGACTCAGAGTGGACAGACCCAGGACGAGGCTGTGCCTTCCTGTCCCTGAAGCCCGCCCGTCCCGAGCGTGGGGGCCGCAGCGCTGGGCCTTGGCCGGGTGGGAATCGCGAGTCCCGGTGCTGGTTTCTGTGCACCTCCTCCAGCTCGGGCCTCTCTGTGAGCCGCCCCCAGGGGAGAACCTGGGGTCCCGGGCTGCGGCAGCTCTGAGGACACCGCATCCTGGGCCCAGGACACAGGTGGACTCGCGCTCCCCACGCCCATGCACGGCAGGGGCGCTGGCACCCGCAGGGCTCTCCTCACCGGCCACCAGCACATCCGCCAGGGCTGACCTCGGAGGAGGTGGCCGGAGGGACCTCGAGGGAGGGGCCTGCAGCAGATCCTGTGACAGAGCATGGAGCGCGGGCGCCCCCGTGTGGCCCACACGGCTCACTGCACGGCGCTGGAGCCCCGCCCATGTCTTCCCTCTCGGAGCCTGCGTGTGTCTCTCCCTCATCTCTGTCCTCTGAGATGACGCCAGCCTGCGGAGCAGGTCACCGCCGCTCACACGGTGTGAGCTCAGCGAGGACCCCGGGGTGGGGAGGAGCGGGCCCTGTCACCCCAGGGTCAGGACCGGGCTCCGAGCCTCGATCTCTCCCCTGTGGGCCCCGGCAGCGGGCTCAGGGCCCATGGTCCACGCCACTCCCCGAGACGGGGGACCGAGCGCCTCCGTGACCCTCATCCCGTCCATTTCGCCCAGTTTAAGGCTTTGCTGCGTTTTCGTCCTGAGCTTGGGGGCTGTGGCCCACGGCTTCCCCCGGAGGGGCCGCGCGTCCTTCCTGCCCTCTGCGGGGTCTCCTGACGAGCACTTACTGATTTCAGTGAAGTCTGATTTGCCTGCTTTGCATTACAGAGCAAACTTTTCTGTGTTGCACCTCACAATTCTTCGCCTCCCCAAGGTCTGATTCTCCCGTGTTTTCTTCTAGGAGTTTAATAGTTTCAGGCTTTACCTGTAACTTTTTTTTGCCCGGGGGGGTGGGGGGGGATGGAGTGGTTACCAGGGATTGAACTCGGGTCCTTGCACTTTCAAGGCAGGTGATAGAACCACTGAGCTAAATGCCCGGCCCCAACCTGTGACTCTTTTTTATCCTTTTTGAGCTAAGATTCAATTGTAACTAAAAGCATTAACTGACGCCCTTCTGCCCATGGACATCCAATTTTCCCAGCACCATCTGAGGAAGACAGCGCTTCTGCTAGGGCCTGCAAACCTCCACCATGCCTACTCCACACCTGCCCTCGGCTTGTTGGTCCGTCTGTCCTGCGCCGGCTCCACGCTGTCCTGCTTGGACTGCTTTGCCCAAGCCCAGAAGTCCCCGCAGCCTTGGCTGAGCCTCCAAGGACTGCAAAAGGCCCTGTCCATTCCCTCCAAAGCCGCTGCCTGTCCTCTGGAATTACGCTGAATTTACCGATTCGCGTCGGGAGATCTGACGCTGTGCTGCACAGTGGAGACCTGCGTCCACTCGGACCCATGTGGGCACTGCCTGCTGAGCCCTGCCCCTGTCATGGATTCGAGCTTCCCACACGCCCACCACACGAGGACAGTGAGAAGGGTCCCACGGGCAGACCTGCATGGGGACCTTCATGGGACACCAACTCCGCTGCTGCCCCACCTCAACTTCCAACTCCCAGAACTGCGAACAAACTGTTGTTTGTGAGCCCCAGGCTCCTGCATTATGTTCCATCAGCCCCAGTGGACAGACATGAGATGTGCCCTTCCATGGTCAGAGCTTTGACAAAACTCTGCTTAAATGCCTGTCATCCCAGTTCTGAGGAGGCTGAGGCAGGAGGATTGACACAAGTCTGAGGCCAGCCTGGGGTACATGAGTTCAAGGCCAGCCTGGGCTGCACAGTGAGAGCCTGTCTCAAAAAGCCAGAAAAAATAAAATTTAAAAAGGTGGAGGCCTCACAGAGAGCAGGTGGTGATGGCCTAGGAAAGGGCTTGGGGAGGTGAGTTTACCAGAGATCGGACCGAGGAGAGGGAGCAGCCCTCGGCATGTGGGGTTGGCAAACTCCCCAGACAGAAGGCAGAGGGCTGCGCAGGAGTCTGGTGCACGGGCAGCAGAACAGAGTAGCTGCACTGTGCAGTCCGTGAGCGAAGAGGAGCCAAAGCACAGAGGCTGAAGTCAGGCTGGGTTCTGCAGCTGTGTGCTCAGGTGCATTAGCAGGCAAGACAACCGACTCCCATGACTCCTCACTCGGGGAGGCTGAGGCAGGAGGATGGCAAGTTTGAGCCCAGCCTACATGATTTAGTGCGATCCTGCCTCTAATTAAAAAGTAAAAAGGGCTGGGGTGGAGCACAGTAGGGAGGACTTGGAGTCAATCTTCAGTACCACAAGGAGGAGGAGGAAAGGGAAGAAAAAGAAACAGCGCTGTCACCGGCCACCAGCCCTAACACCCCCAAGAATGCCCCTGTGTCCCCGCCCCACTGTGCCTCTCCTGGAGCCCAGCCTGAGGCCAGGGAATGCACAGGACAAACCCCAAGGGGGCTCGAGGACAGGCAGCCCGACTGCGTCACCTGGTATTTAAAGGCCTCAGCACAAGGCATGGCTCCATCTCTGGTTGTTAAAATCCAGAGGCCCAGGGTGCACCAGACACCTGCAGAGACGCTGAGCCAGAGAAGATGCAGCGGGCCCCTGCAGGGGACAGTGAGGCCTCTGGGCTCCCTGAGGACACAGCCCCTGAGGCCTAGGCTCGGTCCTGCCCGAAGCCAGCTGGGCCCTCATCCCCCAGGATGCCGCCAGCTCCGAGCGCTGCTCCATGTGGACACTGACCACAGAGACAAGGGCGCCGGTCACCACTCCAGACCTCGCCCTGGCTAGGCTCTCGGGCCACCCAGCCGCTGGATCTGTCCCGCCACCGACCACAGACGATGCCAGGCAGTGCCAGCTGGGGCAGGGCCAGGCCAGAAGCATCGCTTCCCAAAGCCGAGGGACAAGCAGCCCCTGCTCAGTGGACACCAGTGGTGCTGCTCATAGAAGCCCTCAGAAGGTCTTCGGCCTGCAGGTGACGCTCCCCAAGACCAAGAGCAAGATCATGCAGAATGGTGACACATGGTGTCCTGAAGCCAGGAGCCCGGCACGAACGTGAGTCGCATTATTATTCCACAACCGTCAGCAGCCTGGTCAACAATAGGAGAGGAGTAACAAGCATAACCGAGAGCGATGCGGTGATACTGTCCTTTCACTGATAAGGATGCATTCTCAGAAAAGCAAAGGGTTCGCAGAATAAATCATAAACAAGGGAGTTTGTTAAGGTGGTTGGAATAAGAGCAATCCTTGAAATTTCTTTGGTACCTGAGCCATAACCAGCTGGAACTTTAAAAGGAAGAAAATATTCCACTTGCCAAAAGTGACAGCACTCAAATAACATTCAGGTGCAAGACAGCTGGGCGTGGTGGGCACGCCTGTCTCCCAGCACTCCGGAGGCTGAGGCAGGAGCCTCACCACGAGTTCGAGGCCAGCCTGGGAGACAGAGCAAGAGAGACCTTGTCTTGGGGAAAAAAAAGAAAAATTTTAGACAAATTTTAAAATAGAGATCTGATTGCGGAATGTAACACAAAGCCTGCAGGAACAGGAAGATTCGCTGTCTCTGGGTGACAGCAAACCGTGGGAGGATGGGCTGTCCTCCAATCACCCTCCGCATCTTTAAGGGTGCCGGCTGGGTCCTGTTGAATTATTCTTTGTTTTTGAGGGAGTGGCGGCAAACCCAGAGCGTCACTGAGCTCCATCCCCCTTTTCAGTTTTCATTTTGACACAGGGTCTCACTAAGTTGCCCAGGCTGGTCTGGAACTTGCATCCTCCTGCCTCAGCCTCCAGAGTGCTGGGACACAGGTGTGCCCCACCATGCCTGGTCTTTCTTCAACTGGATAAAATGCTTTTAAACACTTACAGTTGAAGACACGTTCGAGAAGAGCTCAGGCAGCTGTGGGACACAGAAGGGGCATTTGCTTACCAGAGTAAAGAGGCAGAAGCTACGGCCAAGGCCAATTCCTGCGAGCAGCACAGGAAGGGAAGGCCGGCCTGAAGTGGGCCGCCCCTGGGAAGTTGAGGGCAGACTGGGTGGGGCTCACTGGGCGGGGCCTGAAGCGGGTGGTGGGCGGAGCTTAAATGGTTGGTGTGGGCGGGTCTCGACAAGGGTGTGGCTTGGTTGGGCGGGTCTGTAGTGGGCGTGGTCTGGAGGGTGTGTGGGCGGGGTCAAATGGGCCGGTTTCTTCCCAGACCCTGCCGGGCCTGGACCATGGGATAATAATCAAGATAATTAAAGATAATACTAAAATGTTGCCGTCGCTGTGAGATTGTAATACGATTAATAGTCAAGGGAAACATTTACAACCAACAGAAACCCAGAAGCTACAAGAAAAATATAATATAGGGCCGGGGATGTAGCTCAGTGGTTTCCCCGCCTGCTGCGCAAGCACAAGGACGCGAGTTCGATCCCCGGTACCAAAACAAACAAAAAAAAGATAATATTTACCGCAACTTTTACTGCGTAGTCAAAACTGCTGAAAACATCTATAGACAAAGGAAGGACTGGGAGAATGTTTGCAATGGGTTGGAAAGTCCAAAGATCATTTTACAGATCCATACCAAATGACGGCCAAAGATAAATAGCCTAATCTTTTTTTTTTTTCCTTTGGTACCAGGGATCGAACTTGGGACCTTGCAGTTGTGAGGCAGGCAGCGGAACCACTGAGCTAAATCCCTGGCCCAAATAGCCTAATCCTTAAAGGAGACAAAGGAAACTTTGTGCTAAAGTGAACTAAATGTTCTGTATACAAATTAAAGGACTCTCCACCTTCATGAAAGTGGGAGAAATATACATTTAAGCAACAATGGAACATCCCTACACTCAGCCTGTTTTGAAATTCACGGAGAATGCTAACAGTGGGGAGAAAGCAAGCTAACCCCGGTGTGAAGCCAGGCCCATCATCCCAGCACTCTGGGAGGCTGAGGCAGGAGCCTCGCAAGTTCCAGCCCGGCCAGAGCAACTTAGTGAGACCCTATCTCATAAGTATAAATCAATAGATAAACAGATAAATTGTGCTCAGCACAAAGGACCTGGTTCAATGCCCAGGACTGAAAAGATAAGAAAACAGAAAAGCCCCGTCCTGCCCTCCCCTTTGTCGCCTTTGCTGCCCGTGCGCCATGTTGTTCTCCGCTGATGCCTGTTTGCCATCCCAGCCTCGGAGCCAGCTGATTATGGACTGAGACCTCTACAAACTGTAAGGCAGATAAACCCCTCCCCTCCAACCTTGGGGGGCGGGTGTTTTGTCTAGAGCAATGAGAGAAAAGTAATTAACATAGAAATTTGGTACCAGAGAAGTGGGGTTGTTGCTGCGACATTCCCAAGCCTTGTGGCTCAAAAGCCCTTGGACCTGGCTTGTGGGAAGGGGAAGAGTTAGGAAAGATCTGGAGACCTTGGCTACAGAAGCAGCCCTGGAAAGCCTTAGGCTGTTTATGGGAGATTCTGGTCAGAGCTCAGAAGACCAGAAAGCTGGTAAAGTGTGAGACCAAAAGTGACTCCATTTTGCTAATGTGAGACCATAATGACTCCATTTTGTCCAAAATGGAGCAGTCTCCTTTGTTCTTTCAAATTAATGATTAAATGTGCTTAATCTGGGACAAAAGACATGATCTGTAACTCAAGATTCCTAAGCTCATGACTCAGCCATCTGTTCGCCCTAGAAACAAGTGTCCCGGGCCCACTATCTATAGGACAATCTGTTCACGAGCTGACTGTCCACACAAGGTGGTCATGACCATGAGTCAAGATGTCTGCTGACCATCAGTACGTGACAGTAGACCACTAACCTTTGTCCCCATTTTTCTTGTAAAAACCTATACATAATCCCCTTCAACCCTCAATGAGCCTAGCCAATCAAAATTCGACACTTCATACTTGCTAAATGTTAACCAATCACATGGCTGCTAATGACCGAAGCTTGCTGTAACCTCTATAAAAACCCTGCTAATTTGGAACTCGGGGCTGTCAATCTCTATCCGCTGTGTCGGTGACAGTTGAGAGTCCCTGCTTAAGCTTGAATAAACGACCCTCGTGTGCTTACATCGGAAACGGCCTCCTGGTGGTCTTTGGGACTTCGTAATCTGGGCACAACAAAGACCAGGTTAGGAAGGAGGACTGCCTTGGCTCTTTGGACTCCAGATGATGTGCGTTATGGCTTGGCAGGAAGACAGTCTGCATTTTGCTCCTGTTCAGAGACTGCCTGAGGCTGAGATGGGGCAGTGGACTAATGAGTCTTGCAGAAAAAATTTCAAGGCAGCCAAATATTGAAGTGGGGGCATGGCTGCTGTTGGGAGCTTTTAGCCAGATCTATGTTGCCAAGAGCAAAAAGCCCAGCAAAATGATTGAAAACATTTTGAGTTTGGCCAGAGAGGAAGTTCCACTAAAGCTGTGGACTGCAAAGATAGAACAGAGAAGATCATGATTGCTGAGAAGGAACAGGAGAATAGAAAAGATGGCCTGAGGGCATCACAGGAAGCAGCAGGACTCCCCGCTTGGCAGCCTCAGAGTTGTAAAGGTGAAAGGTTTTGCTTTGAGAAGAAAGCCCCGGAGCACCACGTTCCAGAATGGCGGCAGCCTAGGGAAGTTGTTCCCCAGGATCTGGTTCACAGGCACTGGACCCCTACAGCCAAGAGCGAGGAAGCCTGGCCTCCACTGCTCCCGCTGACAGCAGACCTTGGCATCACCCACGTGGCACTGGTTTTAGGCGCATGCAGAATGCAAGAGTTGGGGTCAGGAAGGCTTCCACCCAGATTTCAGAAGAAGCCTGGGAGGCCGGGCAGGATGCCCCTGAGAGGTCAGTGTGTGAAGCTGTGAGTGGGAAGCTGAAGGTTCACTGGAGACCCCAGAAGTTTGGAGAAGCCAGGAGTGTGTGTTGTCTGAGGAAAATTGCAAGAAGGGAGCAGAGCCGACCCAAGAGAGAAGCCATGGAAGCTACAGCAGTAGGAGCTACAACCACCGGAAGTGCAACAGAGGCGGAGCCACCCAAGCCCTTTGGAGGCGACAACTTCCCACACAGATTGCCCAGGATGCTGGGAGTGGAACTGTGGGACTTAGTGTTTGTCCTGCTGGATTTTGGACTTGCCTTGGTCCCATTCCTTTGTATCTCCCTATTTGTACCTTTTGGAATGGCACTGTGTATCTTATACAACTGAAAGTGTTTGACTTTCTTTTCATTTGTACAGGGGCTTGCAGTTAAGAGTTTGCCTTAAATCTCAGAGGAGATTTGGACTCTTCGCCAATGCTGAAACGGTCAGGGCTTCAGCAGCTCTCGGAGAGGGACTGAACGCATTCTGTGTGAAGGAATGTGCAGGAGGCTTTGAGGAACCTTCTAGGCCCAGACCTAACATTCCGCCCCTGGCCCCTCAAATGCTGGATCTGGAGCGTGTGACGCTGGGATCGAGTCACGGTGCCACGCTAGGCTCAAAGGCTCTAGGATCAAGGGTGTGAGTGCTGCCCGCCCAGGCAGTCTGAAGGACACAGAAGGGACAGGGAGGCGCCGTTAGCTCTCCTGTCGCCTCCGCTGCCTGTGCCTCCGTGTTGTTCTCCGCTGAGGCCTGTCTGCCCTCCCAGCCTCAGCGCCAGCTGATTATGGATGGAGACCTCTATGAACTGCAAGCCAGATAAATCCCTTCCCTTCTAACACTGGGCGTCAGGTACTTTGTCTGAGCAATGAGAGAAAAGTAACTAACGTGATAAAGTAAAAGCTTCTTTGCTATAATTTGTTTAACTTGTTTCACCCCTATTTTGGTTGAGGATCTGACTCTGAGTATAGCAGAATCTCTTTACATGTTCATTCTATCAATTTTTTTTACCTTTAAAAGAAAAGCACCCATCCTTCCCAAATTAAAATACCTAGGAATAAACCTTTAAACTATGTATGAAGAGGGCTGGGGCTTTAGCTCAGTGGTGCCGCACCTGCCTCGCAAGAGCAAGGTCCTGAGTTCAATCCCCAGTACAAAAACAAAAAACCTACACATGAAGTGAAGAACACTTTTGCTTCACTGCCGACAAGCTGCAGAAGCAGGTGGGCTGCCGCGTTCTTGGAAAGAGGGTGGGGTTGTTTCTGGGCGGCACCCTGGCTGCTGCAGACCAGGTGGCGTGAGCAGCAGGAACCCCCGCTCGTGTCTGCCTGTCCTCGGACACAGAGGCTGGGCACTGGAGCAGGGCAGCTGGGTCCCGTTCGTCCTGACTATTGGGGCACAAAGTGGACAGCTCAGGTCCTGGGCTGAAGCTTCCACGTGTGAATCCTAGGGAACACAACCCAGACTGCGCTTGATCTTAGCCAAAAGGCTGAGAAGCAATAACACAACCCAGACTGGATCAGAGCTGGGCGAGTGACGCTGCCCACTCTCCTGTGTTCCCAGAACAAACACGGCTGTGGCTCGCTCAGAGTGTCCGCACTCTTGCCTAGCACGGTTGGGGCCCAGAGCTCCAGCCCCGGCACCAGAAAAATAAACAGTGTCACTCATGAGTTCTTTCATTGTGGCTTAATTTGTAGGAGGAGCCAAGTATTTGATTCTGAAAGTCACAGGGGAGAATAAACAAGCAGGAGTAAAAGCAGACAAGCAGAGAGGCAGAGATGGACAGAGGCGCTGCAAAGGCTCAACCACTAAAGCCTGTGGCGTCAGCAAACAAATGATTTTATTTAGGGTGCACAGAGGGTGCAGGGAAGGGCCGCCCTGCCGTGGGGTCTCGGGGCACCCGCCAACTCCTCCGGACGGTGTCAGGACGTACTGGGAGCCGTGGAAAACCAACGGAAAAAGAAGCTGGGCCCCTACGTGACACCCTACGTGGAGATCAATCCCAACAACAAAGATGAAAATTGTGTCACAAAACTACAGTCCCACAGACACATCCCGCCGTTGCCTGGAAGGGGACGATCTTTTTAACTCTGGTCCAGAAGTCAGAAGCCATTAAATAAATGGATGCGTGTAACTGCATTTTAAGATGTCAGACCAAACGGAAAATGACAAAATGGGGGAAACGTCTGCGGCTGGGGTCCCCATAACACAGGCTCCCAG
Organism: Heterocephalus glaber; assembly: GCF_000247695.1. The sequence continues at coordinate 27,304,729 of NW_004624747.1, read as the reverse complement.
GGTGGATCAACAGAGACACAGGAGGCCGGGAGGAGCATGCGAAGGAGACAAGCGTGCAGCTAAAAGACAAGACAGGCAGCCGCCGAGCTGTCTCCTGGGAGAGAAACGCAGGTGCCGGCCGCCCGAAATGTGCCCTCGCTGCGCACAATGGCAGGGTTCCCAAGATCGAGGCCGGGTACCGCGCTTCTGGGAGCTGTGGGGGACAGGGAGTGCCCGGGCGCCAGCGCAAGGCACTTAAGGCACAGAAATGGGAGTGGATGGGGACCCCAGGACTCCACTTCCGGGAATTCATCTGTGTGGGGCCACATTTGGAAGATAAAATATTGATGAACACTTCAGAGAGAGAGAGAGAGAGAGAGGATGCTCAACACCTGCTACAGAAGATTCTCCGAGGTGCATTGTTAATGTACAAAGCCAAGCGCGTGCTGTCCAAATGACCTAAGTTTCGTTATTTGGAGCCTGGGTTCTTGTTTGCTCCAGAGCAAACAGGTGACAGCAGGACACAGGAGAAATCAATCGAAGTGCTGCCAGGGCGGCCTCTCCAGGGGCCTGGCGTCTCCAGTGTGGGCCACACGAGTGTCCACAAGGTCCCTGCTCAAATAACTGGAGGTATTAGAGCCTCTACCTGTGCACAGGACCAGGATGGGCACAGGGCCTTTCCTCAAAGGAAAGAGGACGGGAGCTGTCACTATGGTTACGGGTAGGAGGAGGGCGGGAGGGAAAGAAATGACCGCTCTCGAGTGTGTGAGAATACGGTGTGGATCATGAGCCGCACACATGCAAGCCCCACATCTCAGAGCGTGGGCTTCCACGGGCCTTTTTGTTCATTTGATCTGGTTTGGGTTGTTGCGTTTCGTTTTTTGAGACAGGGCCTCAGGGTGGCTTTGAACTCACTATGTAGCCCAAGCTGGCCTTGAACTTGAAGCGATCCTCCTGCCTCAGCCTCCCGAGTGCTGGGATTTCAGGTGTGCGCTACTATGCCCTGCTACATTTTTTAATAATCACTGTCCACACTTCCATAACCAGAAATGGTAATTTTCATTTCTAAGAAAATTCCCAATGAATCAAAATGCCATTTGTTCCTCAAAAAGAAAATTCAAATGAACAGATTTCACAATATACACAGAACACTGAGGTCTTCTTTAGAAAGAAAATATGAAAAGAAATATCTTCTTGAAGAAAGGGATTTTTTTCCTTATTGAAAATATCTTAGGGGCCGAGGATTTAGCTCAGTGGTTCCACCGCCTGCCTTGCACGCTAAGGACCGGAGTTCAATCCCCAGTACCAAAAAAAAAGAAACAACAACAAAAAAAGAAAATATCTTAATATATGTGTAGGTAGGACTATGGGATTCCAAATTCAGTCGCATTTTTATTCTATCCTGTACTTTTTGATTCTCGAAACCCTCCTGACACTGGCCGGGCGTGGTGGCGCACACCTGTAGTCCGGGGACTCAGGAGGCTGAGGCGGGAGGATCGCCACAAGCTCAAGGCCAGCCTGAACTGCCTAGCGAGACCCTGTCTCAAAAAAACCTCCTGACAAGAGCAGAGCCTTCCTTTCGGGCCGGGAGGCAGTCTCAAGCTTGTGAGGTGTGCTTTCCATAATGCACGGTCCCAACACTCCCCTCCGTGACAATCAATGATGTGCAAACGTATCTGTTCTCGCTGGCACGGGGTGGCGCTGGGAAAGGACCCGCTCTCCCCGCTTGTCTGTGTGCTGGGAATCATGCAATAAAAGATTAAAACCCAGCACTAAGAGTGGGTCTGTTGCTGTAAATGCCCCAGGAGTGAAGTCGCTGAGCTCCCTCCACGAAGCATTAGAGCTGCTTAACTGGGGTCAGGGACAGCTCAAGGCCCGGGGGGCAGTGCGGTGGTGCTACACCTGCCTGGCAAGCGAGGCCCAGTTTGATCCTGGGAGAGAGTGCAGCTCACGTTCATTTACTGCCCAGGAGCCTCCGGTGGGATGGTCTGACAGGCTTCCCGGGACCTCAGAAACAACAGCGTTTTATTGTCTCTGCGAGAATATAATCGTAGCTGGGGGGCTGATGAACGAGCGGGGAATCATCATTGCTCAGGAACTGAACTGGTGACGGCCCTGGCCTCCACCCTACCCGTAACCATAGCAACCCAGCCCAGAGGAGAGGTCCAGTCACAGATGGAAGGACCGGGCCCGGGTTTCATGCTGTGTTGACCGAGTCCTCTTCCTTCCACAGTCTGTCTCGTCCCTGCTTTCTGGGGTCACCTGTGACTGTCCTGAGAGGGGACGCTGAGCAGTAAGGAAGGCTGCCATGGCCGCGAACAGCAGGACGGCTGTGGAGGGTAAAACCCGGCCTCGCGAGCTCCCACCCTGGCCCTGCTCCGAGCGGACCAGGAAGCTGCCGCTGGTGGGGGGCCTCTGAGTCCCTACACTTTGGGCAATAATCGCCGCTCCGTGTTGGGTTCAGGAAGGCACTGAAGGCAGCTGACACCTGTGTGCAGTGGGAGGTGGTGCTTTGTTACCCAACCCTGCTATCAGCGCCTCCATTCATGCACATCGTGAACCGAGCCTGCCCTGGGGAAACCGAGTCAAACTGGAACTCATGTCCAAACCATTTAGCATAGACTTGGCCACTCTGGGGATTCCAGCTTGTCAGCACCAGCTCTCCAAATCTGGCGTGTTCAGAGACACGGACGGTGTGGTCCTGTCAGAAGCTTTGGATTTGCTTGAGTTTGGTGGAGCAAAATAAAAAGCAAACTGAAAATGGGCTGGGGTGTGGCTCCGTGCCACAGCCCCCACCTGGCACGGATGAGGCCTGGGCCCCATGCCCAGCACCGCAAACAGCAGTGAGAGCCGCCTTCACTCTGAAGAGCAGAGAGAGCCACCGGGGAGGGCTGAGTGGGTGTGCGGCCCTGACTCTGACACACGGCCCCTCACGGCCCTGATCTCAGTGTAGAAGAGGGGACAGTGGACGGAACAGCCGGTCCCGACTGAGAGCCTGCGGCTGGTGCACTGCGTTACGGTGACAGTCAAAGGCGGGAGGTGCTTGTCACCCAGACATCCCTGGCTGGCTGCAGTAGGAGGCCAAAGCCGTCAGAAGGAGCGACCCCCAATGAAATCACTCCCGAGCTGCAACTGTGCTCAAGGCCACCATCAGTTGGTGTCCCAGTCCCTGAGTCAGATGCTCAATTCGTGCTCCTCCGGGCCCCTGATATATGGACTTGTGAGAATCGGCTAGAGCTGCCATAAATCCTGTGTCTCGGTCACTTCCTTGTCACTGGGACAAACCCCTGATGCCCGCAACTGGAGGAGGACAGGTTTATTTCGGCTCACATTTGCAGCCTGTGGTCTGCGGGTCCAACACAGGAAGGCGTGGTGGAGAGGCCTGGCGAAGGGAGGAGAGCTGCTTACAGCGTGGCGGTCAGGAAGTGGAGACAAGGGAGGAGCGAGGAGACACCCTCCAGACTGGCCCCAGCCGCCCTCTGCCAACCTCCGGACCACAAGCACATTTAGCTGTGGATTCATCTGCGGATTCGCCCATGGCCCAGTCCCCTTCCAAGAGCCCTGCCTTTGGCACTGGAGGACTTGGGAGGAGTTTGTAGGTTGACACCATAACATCTGCAAAGGAGGAATGGTGAGGTCGCACAGTCAAAACCAGTGGGCAGGAGCCGCAGCCAGGGAAGAGTCTCCAGGACGGCTGGGGAGGGGCTGGTGAGAGCCCCAGCCTGGGGAGCCCTGCAGGAAGCCCACAAGCCCCAGTATTGCTGCTCAGATGTCTTCTGATGGTTGCGCCCAGAAGCCAGCAAGCGTTGAAGAATGAACCCTAGTCCTGGCATGTGCGCTCCTCCCACAGTGAGGCCGTTCACTCTGGGTCTCTTCCAGGAACTGGGACGTCAGTGATGAGCGCACGGCTGCCTTTACCAGCTGGTCCCCCGGCCATGAAGCGTTGGTCCTGGTTGAAGCAGATCTGTTTCAAATGACTAATTCGTCACCCTGCATGGGAGGCCCTCCCACGACGTGTGTCACCTGCAGTGCGAGGCTGAGCGGAAAGCAGCAAGGTCAGGGAGACGCCCGAGCTTGCCCTCCTCAGACAGCAATGCGTGTGGACCCCGTGGTCCACTGAGACACTGCCTCAGTGTCCCCGTCTGCCCCCTCTACTGCCCCTCTGCACAGGCCGGGACCAGAGGGAAAGCTGGAGAGCTCGGAAGTTAACACGCCTGTGCTCACATGCGCACACTCACTCCCACCCACATTCAAGCGCTTTCCCACACGCTCACACTCATGCACGCATGTGCTCACTGACGCTTGCACGGCCACGTGCTTACACTCATGCTCCCATTCACACACGTGCTCATGCTCCAAACTCCCATCCACGCTCATGCAAACACGCCGGCACGCTCCCTCAGTGCACACAAATGCTTGTGCTCACATGCACACTCCTGCTCACTCGACTCGCAGATGCTTGTCCTCGTGCACTAGTGCTGCGCTCGCTCCCACTGATGCACTCTCCCACATGCTTATACACACCCACACTGTGCTCACACTCACCTCACCACAGCACTTACACACGTGTACTCATGTACTTACACACTCAGATGCTCTATTTTGCACTCACAAATGTAAGCACCATGGGTGGCTAGATGAGTCCCATCTCATGCGCAGGAGGTGAAAATCAAGAACCAGGGCGGGCGACTTCCCAGAAGCATCCACAAATCCCAAAGCCTGCACACCCAGAGCCCCGGGCCAGGTGTGAGTACACACGCGCACGCGCACACGCACGCACACACACACACACACACACACGGGTCGGGAGGCAGGCAGCTGTGCCACACCTGGGAGTCCTAGCCATGGGGCTTAGGCGTGGCCAGAGTTTCTCCTTGCTCAAGAGAAAGCAGAAACACACACGTTCAAGGGCAATCTTCCAAGCTGTCTCAGCCCAGACAGAACGCTGTGGTCCTGACCACATGCCAGCGGCCAGCAGCCAACTCAGCCCTCCTCTGTCCCTTCCCCACCCCAACCCCTGCTGGTGTCTACCACCGGGCCCCAGGCCCCACAGGAGGAAGTGGGCCACACATGGCCTTTAGCACCAGGACTGACCCCTGCCAGGGCCCTGGGCATCGGGTGTGAAATGCGCCCCAGGGCGCCGTGAACTTGGGACGGAGATGCCCTGGTGTTGCTTGGCAGTGAGCTCTCGAGAGTCTGTGCGGCGGAAGGAAGGGGGCAGTACAAAGACTGCACCTGGGAGGGGGGCATACATCTGTGACTCCAGCACTGGGGAAGCTGAGGCAGGTGGATCGCCAAGTTAGAGGGTGCCCTGAACTACACAGTGAGAGCCTGGCTCAAACAAATAAATAAACAAGCAAATAAATAATCACACTTTCAGAATATATTAAAATTTACACTTTTGCTTTGAAAAAGGAACAGCAGAAATAAGCCCAAGGGTGAGAAGGAGCCGGAGGGCAAAGGCACAGAAATACAAGCCGGACTGACGCTACCTGGTGTCCTGGAAATGTTTCCTTTACAGGAAAGATAGGAGGAGGCCGGGGATTTAGCTCAGTGGTTCCGGCGCCTGCCTTGCAAGCGCAAGGTCCTGAGTTCAATCCCTGGTACCAAAGAAAAAGAAAAGACAGAAGGAAAAGAGAAAGGTGCTCTTAAGGCTGAAACAAAAACCCCCGACAACGTACATGGTTCGTGGAGTAACCTGAGTTATCTGAGGTGATTTTTAAACATCATTTTGACAACGCGCAAACAAAACAGAACACAGAGAGGAGCCTCAGTCTACCTTCAGCATCACCCTCCTAGGTGGCAACACTGGTATTCTTACTCTTGTTATTCAGGACCTTGCGCTGTGTGGCAGGGCCGGCAGCACTGAGCTAAATCCCCAGCCCTGGTATTGTTATTCTAATACAATGACAGGCAGTAGGATAAAGAAATTATTAACATTGCTAAGTTAACAATATTAAATTAACGTGGTCAATATGGATATTATTTAAAACAAAGATTTCAGCTTAAAAGGTGAAATCGCATGAGAGACACCAATAAAAACATGCATTCTTGAATTTTAATGGAAATATTAGTGAGAAGGGAGCATGTTACTTTCCCTTTCCAGGAAAAGAGGCACATTTCCTATCCCTGTCACGAATCGGGCCAGCAGCAACGACAAACTGGAAACACAAACGCCGGTTCCAGATCTGGCCCTGGCTGAAATCTCTCAGCAGTTCCAGCTGGAGGTGGGCTGGCTGCAGGAACCCTGAGAGGATGCGGGGACCATGTCACGCCTGGAGGCAAACGTCATGTGAGAGGGGGAAAGGTCACACGGCACAACACGGGTGCACCAGCTTATGGCCCCAAGGGCCAACAAGGGTGCAATTTGGCCATCGGGAAAGAAAGGCATGACTGCAACACAGCACAGCCGCCCTGTCTCTAAGAATCTGCCTGCTGGGCTGGCGGCACACGCCTGTGGTCCCAGCACTGGGAGGCTGAGGCGGGAGACCCACTGATGGTGCGGAAGTCACACAGGCACAGGGTCATTGCCCAGAAAGCAGACGGCAGGAGCATCCGGGCTGCCCCTGCTTGTCCTTGTGTGTGGATGCAGTCGGGGTGGCCGGGTGGCTGGTGAAGAAAGCTATCCTTCATGCCACTCAGTGGGCAGTGAAGCAGTGACAGAATCAGGAAGTCGCCACTGAACAACCCATAATGTGGCGGCGGGTCCGTGAATCGAGACTGACGAAGCTGTCCCCGGAGATTGATGCGGAAGCCTTAGCAGTGGCTTTATCACAGAAATGTTCATACAAAGCAAAAGTGGGCTTTGAAAACACTTCGCGCCAGAAACTAACAAGAATTCCAGTGATGCATACCCGTAATCCTAACACTCGGGAGGCCGAGGCAGAAGGATCCCTGCAAGTTCAAGGCCAGCCTGAACTATACACTAAGAAGCAGGGCCTGATTTTCTTATTACCTAGTAAATGTTTTCCTTGGTTGGTTTGTCAAAGCCAGGAACAAACAAGGTGCAGAGGTTGCCTCCGATTCCAGTGGTGCCCCAGTCGCCGTTCGGCTGTGGGGTCCCCTTGTCCTCGGTGGCTTCGCCAGAAGCCCTGACCCATGGAAGTGCCCGCGTGCGGAGGCTTTCCCCGGTCCTCAGACCCCTCAGAGCCCCACAGGGAGGTTCGGGTCTGGGTCTGGTCAGATCCAGTTCAACCTTTGGTGCCGTCCGTCCGCACAGCAGAGGGCTGGCAGGGCCGCTGGGCTGGGGGGCTGGGGGCTGGGTGGCCCGAGCTCAGGGACGGCATCCATGTCCTGGCGTCCAAGCGGAGCGAGCAGAGGACTGAGGTAAGCGAGGTCGCAAAAGGGCACCCAGTGCAGCAGTTTTACAGAAGGCGCTGCGACGCGGACCAGCTGACCTGGGGACACCACGCCCAGCAGGGTGGCCTGGACATCACAGAGACTGCCACGGGGGCGTGGAAGTTTCCCACCCAGCAACAGACCTGCACTTTCCTCAACTGAGTTTGTGTGTTTTGACAGCATTGGGCACTGAACCTGACCTTCACACTGGGCTACATCCCAGCCCTGTTTTGTTTAATGCAGCCCAGGCTGATCTTGAAATCAAAGAGACCCTCCTGCCTCAGCCTCCCGGAGTGCTGAGATAGCAGCCGTGTGCCAGCACATCCGGTTTGGCCTCTCCTCAGGAAACACGGAAGACCTAGCTGAGAAGAGCCACAGGGGAAATGGGCTTTCCGTGCCCCTGGGGCACCTGTGTTCATGTTGACCAACCAGGCCCGAGGAGACCGTGAGGCTGTGGTGCACGTGCGCGCTCCGGGACACGGTGGCCACCAGACTGCGTGGTCGCGGTTCCAGGGGCTGCCTTTCTCCATGGACGTCTGTCTTGTGACAAGTTTCTGTAACTCAGTTCCGACTGTGTCACTGCGACCAGCACCAGGGAAAGCGGGTACCCGACGGTGACAGGTGACGCTGCCTCCAGCTGAGGCACGAGATCAGCGGTGCCCGCATCTGGGAAGTCAACGGGGTCTGCAGACTCAGCGGCCCGACCTGAGCCAGGCGCAGAGCTCTGCTGCAGTGCCCGCCTGCCCGCCCGTCCGCAGGCCGTTCCTTCCCCATCACTTCCTGGCTCTCCCTCCGGTTGCCTGGGTCTGGCCATCAGCTCATGCCAGGCCGGGGACCCGGTTGCCTCTTGCGGAAGTGGCGTCCTGGTCTGGCTGAGGTGACCAAAGCCCGGCCCGAACCCCTTTCTACAGAGCTCGGGACCTGGGTTAGAAGTGCTTCACACAGCTCTCCTGCTGCTCTGCGACGCTCACGCTGAAGACAGCAGTGCTGTGCCTTTGATTTGTTGACTTTAAAGCTGACAATTTTCACGTCAAGATTCCAGATTTGGTGAAATACCAGATTATTACCAGGTAAAAGAATTTTCTGATGTGTACATCTGAAATGTGTAAATAAACTCAACTTCTCATTTTTAGAATTCAAAAAAGTCACCACGAACACAGGCAATCCAATTTTTTAAAGGGAAGCAAGCTGAGCATGGTGGCACAGGCATGTAGTCCCAGCATGCAGGAGGCTGAGGCAGGAGGATCGCTGTGGTTCCAGGCCAGCCTGAACTACAGAGCAAGACTTTGTCTCAGAAAAAAGAAAAAAAGAGATAACAAACATTTCGCAAAGGGATGTCGATTAATAATAATCACATGAGGGCTGGGGATTTAGCTCAGTGGTTCTGCCACTTGCCTCAAAAGCACAAGGTCCTGAGTTTGATCCCTGGTGCCAAAAAAAAAAAAAAAGATAATAATCACATGAAAAAAATCTTCCTGTCACTGTCAATCAAACACAACAGCACATGAGAACCCCTCACAGGGTTAGAAACAGCAGGGTCCCCTGTGCCACTAGGCCGAGCTGAGACCCTGGGACAGCACTCGTGTGTACTTAGCACCGCTGTCATGGGCCCGATGGGCTGAGCCCAGCACTCTACCTAAAGACTCCACATAAAGACGTAAAGACAGACGCACGCACACACGCAGGCACGCATGGGCACAGTGGTGCAGACCTGGAATCCCAGCACTCTCGGAGGCTGAGGCAGGGGATCCCAAGTTCAAGCCCAGCCTGGGGAATTAAGTGGCTGAGAGAGACCCTAACTCAAAATAAAAAATAAAAAGGGGCTGAGGATGTAACTCAGAGTGAAGGCCCCAGGTTCCATCCCAGTCCTGAAAAACAGCCACACCTGCCCTCAGGGTCCAGAGGTAGCCTTGGACCGGAGAGGGACCTGGTGGGGAGCGGGCAGGGAGGCGACCGCGGAGTGAAGGCAGGCACAGGGTCACCAGGGACGGATCCTCAAGAAGTGAAAGGCCAGTGCAGAACACAGACCTGTGCCTGGCAGCAGCGGCAGGCTGGGCCCGGCTGTCCCTGCAGCAGGGCTCTGCCAGGAGAAGCAAAGGGGGCTGGAAGTGCACTGGGGAGGGAGCTGGGCTAGGGCCGCTTGTCCGTGGGGCCAGGCCACGGGCCCTGGGCAGCTGTGGTGTTTGCAGCATGCAGCTGCACTAGATACCACTGAGTGCACACTTCACAGTTGCTAATTTTTGTTTTTTGAGACAGGGTCTCACAATGTAGTCCAGGCTGGCCTTGGACTCACAATGATCCTCCTGCTTCAGCCTCCTGGGTGCACCTGGATTACTGGTGTGGACTTCCACACCAAGCCTATAATGATTAATTTTAAAAAATACATTCACCAGGCATAGCAAACCTATCACCCCAGCAGAGGATGGAGGGCCACAACTTAGCAACTTAGGGAAACCTTGTCTCAAAAACAGGAGGAGGGCCGGGCGTGGAGCCACCCGCCTGTGATCCCAGCACTTGGAGGCTGAGGGAGGAGGGTTGCACAAGTTCTAGGCCAGGCTAGGCTAGAGGGAGTAGGCTCAGAGGCAAGGACTGGAGGAGAAATCCTGCAGGAAACCCATGGCTGCCACATGGAGGCGCTGGCACCAGAGATCTGGTGAGGCAAGGGGACACCGAGGACTCTGCCCTGGAGGACTCTGCCCAGCAGTTACACGCTGACACCACAGGGCTGAGGACCCAGGGTCCAGACCTGTCTGTGCTTCGATGGCCGTGTGTCACGCCGTCTCAGAGTTGGACGCACACGTGTCCTCCACCCGGCCACTGGACCCCATGGGTGTGTGCACGCGTGTGCATGTATGCACAGGCAGGTCACATCCAGGGGACGGGGGAGGTGCCACAGTGACCTGGATGCTGGTCCCATCACTGTGGGACTGCAGCAGGTTGAACCGTGTCCACAGTAGACTCCATGGATCCTGGTCTTGACCCCAGCTCGGGACAGGCCAGGGACAGGCCGCAGTGCATGAGGCAGTCTGCATCCTGGAGGCCTGGGAAGAGCGGAGATGCAGAGAAAGGCAGGCGCTGTGACCCTGGCTCGAGGGGCCCCAGCAGCTTTGCTCAGGTCTGCACTTCTGGCCTGCAGAACCTGGGGAACCAATGCAGCCCATCTGCAGGAACCCGTTAGGGCCACTGTGGAAACCCAGAGGAACAGGACCTCATCTGTGCAGCTGATTCTACTGCAGCCCAACAGAGGGGCCCAGAAGGCCGGGCAGCGCACTTCCCAAGGGCTCCCGAGATTCCTGTGGGAAAGGGAAGCTGGGAGAGGCACAGGGGTGGCGTGCCCAGGCACCCGTGACTGTAACAAGGTGGCCGTAATGAACGTACTCCAGGTGACCCGCAAAGCGCACGCATCCGCAACTGAGCTCACTGTGGGATGGGCGTAGCAGAGGCGGGGCCTGGCTGGGAGAGCAGGTCACCACGCAGCTCCAGCTCGGAAAGGTCTCTGCTGTGCTGGACCGGTTCCTCCGTCTGTTCCCTTTCTGCTTCCTGGCTACACGAGGGGAGCAGCTTCCACCTCGCCCCTCCCACCTTGGGGCCAGCTAACCACGGACTGAAACTTCTGAGACTGTGAGCCAAAGTGAACTCCTTCAAGTCGCTTATGTAGATATTCGGTCAGTGACAAAAAGCTGAGCAACAGTCTCAGAAGAATCATCTCAACGCCTTCTACAAAGACGGATCAGCTGGGTGCAGTGGCAAACACCTGTAATGCCAGCTCAGGAGGTTGAGGCAGGAGGCTCACAGGTTTAAGGCCAATCTGGAAAACTTAGCAAGACCCTGTCTCAAAAGGAAAAAAGGACGAATTCGATCCCCCGTACCAAAAAAAAAAAAGAAAAAAGGGAGCCGGTGTTCCCTGGGCTCAATCTCCAGTACTGAAAAAGAAGGTTCTCATGAAATCTGACCCAATAATCCCACTGCTCTGTGTAAAAGAAAAAAATACTCAGACCCAGGGTGGGGTGCAGAGCACATTTGGTGTGCACATGGGCCTGGGTCCAACTCCTGGCACCGAAGCCAGAACCCAAGCCACACACGCAGCAACAGGCGCTGCAGTCACGGGAAACAGGTAACACACGGCTAATGGGGCTGGAAAGCCCACAGCGGTTTTCAACACAATGTGTGACTGTTAAATGGTCACGTCAAAGGCGCGGCCCCGTTTCCATGCCAACAACCCAAATTCTTGGGAGCAGCTGTCAGATGAGCTGCCCAGACCTGGGGCGCAGGCCCCTCCTGGGGGACATGCATGGCAGCCTCCATGCGTTCCAAGGTGGGCAGCGTGCACAGAAGCAGTGTGCACAGAAGCAGACAGACAGGGCATGGTACACACCTGTGGGTCACCTCCACGTGGCCAAGTGCGGGGACCTCTACACCTCTAGTTGAGTGGTAGGCTCGGCTGCCTTGGGGGGAGGAGCAGTTGGCACTGGGTGTGGCCACAGCCCCTGCCTAGCTGGGCCCAGGACCATCCTGTCAGCCAGCGGGTGTCCTGCTCGTGACAGTGGGGGCCCCCAGCTGGGGCCTCTCATCCTGCTCCTGGGGACAGAGCTGCGACGCATATGTGGGTTTTTACACGCTGGGACTCATGTTGCACAAGGTTGTCACAGCCACGGTGTGGCTGGCCATCCATCCCTGTGCAATCCAACAGCAACACAACCATGGCAGGAGGCTGGCTGTCATTAGCCCTGCACCGTCCTGGGGCCCAGGCTTTGTGTGGTACTGGGACCTTCAGTGGCTCCCACTGGGGATCAGTGGTGGCTGTTTTGAGGCAAGTCTTGCTACGAACTAATGTAGATCAACCTAGCCTCAAACTTCCAGGGATCCTCCTGCCTCAGCCTCCCCAGAGCTGGGATTTCAGGCATCTGCCACACCTGGCTTTCCGTCTAAGGCTGAAAACTGGAGAACAGCTCCAAAGAGCCCAACCTGTGAAGACCCACTCACTTCTAGCCACCCCCAGTTTCCCCTGAATCTCTTCGTTCTCTGGACCAAGCCTGCCCCAAGACTCCCTCCCCACAGGCTGGAATCCCAGAATGCCTGTGGTCTGGACTGGCCTTTCGGACCTGGCTCAACCCAGACCCTGCTCGTGCGCTGGAACAAAGTCTGGATGTCATGTGGCCCAGCTCCCGCAACCCGGGGCTCCCAGGCCCGCACCCTGCACAGAGCACCATGTGCCATGACTGAGGGCCCCAGGCAGTGGGCACTGCAATGTCTGCTTGCTGCTCCTCCAGCACTTGACACAGACCAGCTCCATGGAGGAGGCCACCCCACCTGGATCTCTCTGGTCCCAGGGCACCTAAGGTGCATTAACATGGGGGACAGAAGCCGGCAGTGGCATGCAAGGAACAGTACCAAGTGGGAACAACCCCAGGATGAAAGTGAGGGACAGTCCCGCTGTGACTGGCGGGACCACACGGGGACTCCACAGGGTAAGGCTGACCCTCAGCCTCAGTGAAGGAGGGCAGCACCAGGTGATACTCGAGGCCTCTGGGAAGATGACTTTCAGCTCTGCAGAAGGCAAGGCCCAGGGGTGAAGTGCTCCAGGCTGCACCTCCAATCCAACACGAAGGCCCACATCAAGGCCAGCAATGCCTGCCCGCCTGACCACATGGGCTCAGACCCTGCCACCTGGCCGGAGCCCACCCCAGCCCCGCGTGCCTGTGCCTAGTGCATCCTCACCACCAGACCGGACACTGGCCAACCTCAGACCAGGACGTGTAACCCATCCTCTTCCCCAGACATTCTGCAGCTTCACGACTCAAACCCATTCTGTAGTTTTTGAAAAAAATTAGCTGGCACAAAGTGAAACTGCTTCCTGAAAACCTTTTCCACTTACTAACCTACCACTTCACGTTTCACCTGTACAAAGGACCTTGCGGTTTTTCCGAGCGACTTTGATCTAATGTACTATGGCTGGTGCGCGGTGACTGACTTCATTATGAAACTCCCACTTCAAAACATCCCTCCAGATTCCACTTTTTTAAAAACGGAGGCAAGTTGCACCCTGCACACACGACACCCCGACAGTGGGCAGATCTAACTTCACAGACAAAGATCTATGCTCACTGGTCCTACAGCAAATGCAGAGACGACTCAGAAAACCCAGGCACAGCCCACGTATTCTCCAAATGTTTTCCTCCCAGTCCAGGGCTCAAGTCCTCTCCTGCTTCATGTCAGCACTTTGCTTCCACATGTGCACTGTTATATTAGGATTCATAATGTTCACACACGTGTCTCAGATTCAGTCTAAAGGCTGCTTCCTGATCTGAAGACTTCACACCTTACCAGGATGCTAACACCAGGTTCTGAGTGCTCAGCTCACAAGACCAAAAGAAACCGATGCTGGCTTATTCAGTAACCAAATTTCACCTTATTCCACCTTACCCTTTCCATCTGTCTCACCTACCTTCTCTCCAGGTGGGAAGCAATCTCAAAGATAGTCCTGCCTTGCCAGGGATTTAGCTCAGTGGTTCTGCTGCCTGCCTCGAAAGCGCAAGGTCCTGAGTTTGATCCCGGTACCAAAAAAAAGAAAATTAAAAAAAAATTTAAAAAAAGATAATCCTGCCTCTCGGCAGCTTCGGAGAACTGAGCTAGCGCAGTGCACGAGAGGAAGACAGCTGAGCACACCAAGTGCCATGGCACAGCTGATGGCGCGAGCCCCTGGAAGACCCTGTCTTAGGAGCTTTGTAGCAGAGTGGCCTGCCCACCACCTGGCATACTCCTAGTCCCCCAGACCAGTCCCTTCACTCCAGCAGCCTTTGGGACAGACACCAAAGCTTGGGCCTTCACTTCCAAGTCATCTTTGCAGCTTGGAGAGTGTGGGACAGCAGCAAGCCAACATGAAACTGCTCCCTGTGGTGCCACCGGACAGCTAACCCTGAAAGGACAGGTGATGTGAGGTTCACGCCCTCCTAGAGTAACCCTGCTGTCCACTCTGCACTTTCACCCACTTCTGAAGGCCTAGATTAAGACAGGGTCAACTCCGCGTAACACACAAGAGCACCCCATCTCTTCGTGGAACGGACTCCAGTTCCCTGACACCGGCAGCTCACCATAGGGGCAGACTTTACAGTCCCAGGTCAAGGACATCAACCACAGCCACACCTCCCAGCTCCTCAGCTAAGTCACCCCGTCGGTCAGTATGCCACGTGACGCAAATGTACATGAAAACATAAGCAGACAAAAACGCTTGGCCTGAGAAGACTAAGAGCAAAGGCACCTCAGCGTCAACGCTAACACAAGCTTCCGTCAGTGGCTCCAGATGCTCACAGACAGGGTTGAGTTCACTGGCTTCGATATTTGAAATACAACTTTATTCTGATTCTAAACGAAAAGGAATGGGAATGACAGTAACAAACAAGATTTCACCACTGAATATTGTGATGTGACTGTAAGTCTTATATTTGAAACTCAAGAAGGAAAACAAATGCGTTCCAAACAGCTAAATATGCAGGTCCAAAAAATGAAGATTTAACTGCCACATTCACTCTGAAACCCATTCATCTCCTTCAGCATCCCAAAGATGAAGCACACGTCTGCTTAGCTAGGTAACAAAGTGGCACACACGCGGCACCGCTGACATCACAGGACAGTGGCCTATAAAACTAGACTTCTGACGCCGGGCCGCTTCACTCCTCACAGGTCGTCGTCCTCATCCGGGAGAGCAGTGGTCTGAGCAACCTGGGGAAGAGATGGACATCAGCACATGCAGAAGGGCCCTGCCAGGAGCGAGGCCGGGCCCCAAAACAGCGCCACAGCGCGAGGAGAGGGCAGCAGTACCTCTAAATCGTGCTCATACTGCGCTGCCAAGGCTGGGTCCATGACGACTTCTGGCGGGGCAAGAGCGGGCATGGCGACGAACTCCAAGTTCGGGTCCCCGATGAGCTTCCTGGCGAGCCAGAGGAAGGGCTTCTCAAAGTTGTAGTTACTTTTGGCAGAAATATCATAGTACTGTTTAAAACAAAAGTACCAATCGTCATAAAAACCTTCAACAGGAAAATGATTAGCGAATGAGGGTGTTCTAAGCCAAAAGACCCACAGGAGATATCCATCCCCATTCCGTAGGAAGCCCCAAGTCGAGCGTACCTGAAGATTCTTCTTTCGGTGAAAGACAATCGATTTCGCTTTCACTTTCCTGTCCTTAATGTCCACTTTATTGCCACACAACACGATGGGGATGTTCTCACACACTCGCACCAGATCTCTATGCCAGTTAGGCACGTTCTTGTAGGTAACTCTGGATGTCACGTCAAACATGATAATAGCACACTGAGCTGAAACAGACAGTCAATGCCGTTACTTCAACCCCAGTACTGTGTGGAGAAGGCAGCCAAGACCCACAGGACCAGGAAGCCTCATCTTAGGCTGGGCTTCTTCATCTCAACCTACCTACCATTCAGGATGGAGCCCTTCCAACAACTACAATGTTAAACGTAGCTACTGTCCTATCCAGCGTGGACTACAATTCTTAAGAAATCCTAGAAGGCCACCGTAACCCCCTGAAATGTCTTCTCCATCCCAATACTTCCTGGAAGTAAACCAAACACATCAGCAGCACTGCAGACAACATACTTCCATCACTCAAGAGGACCTAGACACATACACTACACACAGAGTAAGTAAGTTCTGAAATGATCTCTGAAGGGCCAGAGAATAGTGTGCCTTACAACTCAGATTAATTCTACATAATGCTCCGCAAAGACAACCTTCACAGGACTGACAACGTAACCAAGCCTGCAATACACACATCATACAAACGACTTCAGCACCCACAGGGATGCTGAGACCTAATTGTGAGCCCAGCCCAGGCAACGCAGTGAGACAAAATTAAAACACACAAAAAAGAGGGCGGGGGATGTCCTGGGCCCCAAATAGGGGGTGGGTTATACACGCCACAGTTTTTCAGCAGGAAAAAGATTCCAGAAAAGCAGGGTTCGCTCTCTCACCTTTCACCATAGTTACACAGTAACGGACATTAATTTCCTCTTTCCTCTCAATCAAACATCCTTTAAAAGTGCATCAAACTTACTGCAATTAAACCATCCACTGGTCCTCCACCTTCCTACGACAGAAAACCCATCCCTCTAGCCCAACGCCTGGGCAAAGCGTCCCTAGCTTCTCGGTCCTGGGACACTCCCGCCAGCCTGCTGCTCACCGTGCTAACGAGGCCGCATGACACAGCACGGACGCGACAGGGCAGCCCCGCCCGCCTCCCGCCGCCGCCCCACGTGCGCACCCTGGATGTAGTAGCCGTCGCGCAGCCCGCCGAACTTCTCCTGGCCGGCCGTGTCCCACACGTTGAACTTGATGGGGCCCCGGTTGGTGTGGAACACGAGCGGGTGCACCTCCACGCCCAGCGTGGCCACGTACTTCTTCTCGAACTCGCCGGTCAGGTGGCGCTTCACGAACGTGGTCTTGCCGGTGCCGCCGTCGCCCACCAGCACGAGCTGCGGGGGAGGCGTCCTGAGCCCCGGCCCGCGGCCCGCGCCCCGCCGCGCCCCGCCCCGCGCCCCGCACGCACCTTGAACTGGACCTGCGGCTCCCCCTGGGCGGCCATCGCGGCGATCCTGCGGGAAAGGCGCGCTCACAAAGGCCGCGCGACGCGGGGCCCGGCGGGGACGAGGGCGGTGGGGGAGGGGCCGGCGCGGGGCCCGGG